>JANUYF010000016.1:1214293-1254293 GCA_026167975.1 Phrynosoma blainvillii
AGAGTTGAAGTCCAAAATATCTAAAAAACCCAAAGTTTGGAAAACATTGCTAGGGACATACTGGGAACACACCTTACACGGAGTACGACTCCTGGTCCTTCTAGCCTAGTAATTCCCAAACTTTGGTCCTGAAGGTATTTTGGACTTCAACTCCCAGAAAAACCCAGAGAGCTTGAGCTAAAGTCAAGGGTTCTGAGAGAGTTGAAGTCCAAAACATCCGAAAGATTAAAGTTTGGAAAATACATTACATGGGGTCAGACTCCAGGTCCTTCTAGCCTAATAATTCCCAAATTTTAGTCCTCCAAGTATTTTGGACTTCAAACCAGAAGCCCGAAACAGCTTGACAAAAAGTCAAGGATTCTGAGAGTTGAAGTCCAAAACATCGGAAAGACCAAAATTTGGAAAACACTGCCTTGAGATATACTAGAAACACCTTACACAGGGTCAGACTTCGGTCCTTCTATCCTATAATTCCCAATGTTTGGTCCTGAAGGTATTTTGGACTTGAAACCAAGAGGCCCTAACCAGCTTGACCAAAAGTCAAGGGTTCAAAGAGTTGAAGTCCAAAACATCAGAAAGACCAAAGTTTGGAAAACATTGCTAGGGACATACTGGGAACACACCTTAGATGGAGTACAAATCCTGCTCCTTCTAGCCTAGTAATTCCCAAACTTTGGTCCTGAAGATATTTTGGACTTCAACTCCCAGAAAAACCCAGAGAGCTTGAGCTAAAGTCACAAATTCTGAGAGTTGAAGCCCAAAACATCGGAAAGACAAAAATTTGGAAAACACTACCTTGGGATATACTGGGAAAATACCTTACACGGGATCAAACTCCTGGTCCTTCTAGCCTAATAATTCCCAAAGTATGGTCCTCCAGTTATTTCGGACTTCAACTCCCAGAAGCCCCAACCAGCAGAACCTAAAGTCAAGGGTTCTGAGAGTTGAAATCCAAAACATCTGAAAGACCAAAGTTTGGAAAATACATTACACAGAGTCAAACTCCAGCTACTTCTAGCCTAATAATTCCCAAAGTTTGGTCCTCCAGGTATTTTGGACGTCAACTCTCAGCAGCCCCATGGAGCTTGACCTAAAGTCAAAGTTTTGGAGAGTTGAAGTCCAAAACATCTGAAACATCAAATTTTGGAAAACACTGCTTTGGGACATACTGGAAACACACCTTACATGGCGTCAAACTCCTGGTCCTTCTAGCCTAGTAATTCCCAAACTTTGGTCCTGCAGGTATTTTAGACTGCAACTCTCAGAACCCCCAGCCAGCTTCACCTAAAGTCAAGGATTCTGAGAGTTACAGTCCAAAACATCTGAAAGACCAATTTTGGAAAATACCTTACCCGGGGTCAGACTCCTGGTCCTTCTAGCCTAGTGATTAAAAAAACTTTGGTCCTCCAGGTATTTTGGACTTCAAATCCAGAAGCCCAGTTGCGCTTGACCAAAAGTCAAGGATTCTGAGAGTTGAAGTCTAAAACATCAGAAGGACCAAAGTTTGGAAAACATTGCCTAGGGACACACTGGAAACACACCTTTCACGGAGTACGACTCCTGGTCCTTCTAGCCTAAAAATTCCCTAACATTGGTCCTCCAAGTATTTTGGACTTCAACTCCCAGAAGCCCCATCAAGCTTGACCAAAAGTTAAGGATTCTGAGATTTGAAGTCCAAAACATTTGAAAGACTAAAGTTTGGAAAATACCTTACATGGGGTCAGACTCCTGGTTCTTCTAGCCTATTAATTCCCAAATGTTAGTCCTCCAAGTATTTTGGACTTCAGACACAGAAGCCCCAAACAGCTTTACCAAAAGTCAAGGATTCTGAGAGTTGAAGTCCAAAACATCGGAAAGACCAAAGTTTGGAAAACGCTGCCTTGAGACATACTGGGAACACACCTTGCACAGGGTCAGACTCCTGGTCCTTCTAATCTAGTAATTCCCAAATATTGGTCCTGCAGGTATTTTGGACTTCAACTCCCAGAAGCCGCAGCCAGATTGACCTAAAGTCAAGGATTCTGAGAGTTGGAGTCCAAAGCATCTGAAAGACCAAAGTTTGGAAAACATTGCCTAGGGACATACTGGGAACATACCTTTCACGGAGTACAACTCCTGGTCCTTCTAACCTAAAAATTCCCTAACATTGGTCCTCCAGACATTTTGGACTTCAACTCCCAGAAGCCCCAACCAGCAGAACCTAAAGTCAAGGGTTCTGAGTGTTGAAATCCAAAACATCTGAAAGACCAATTTTGGAAAATACCTTACGCGGGGTCAGACTCCTGGTCCTTCTAGCCTAGTGATTAAAAAACAAACTTTGGTCCTCCAGGTATTTTGGACTTCAAACCCAGTAGTCCAGTTGCGCTTGACCAAAAGTCAAGGATTCTGAGAGTTGAAGTCCAAAACATCTGAAATACCAAAGTTTGGAAAACATTGCCTAAGGGCATACTGGGAACACACCTTTCACAGAGTACAACTCCTGGTCCTTCTAGCCTAGTAATTCCCAAACTTTGGTCCTTCAGGTATTTTGGGCTTCAACTCCCAGAAGCCCCATCGAACTTTACCAAAGGTCAAGGGTTCTGAGATTTGAAGTCCAAAACATCTGAAAGACCAAAATGTGGAAAACACTGACTCGGGATACACTAGAAACACACCTTACACAGGATCAAACTCCTGGTCCTTCTAGCCTAATAATTCCAAAACATTGATCCTGCAGGTATTTTGGACTTCAAACCGCGAAGCCCCATAGAGCTTCACCTATAGTCAAGGATTCTGGCAGTTGAAGTCCAAAACATCGGAAAGACCAAAATTTGGAAAACGCTGCCTTGAGATATACTAGAAACACCTTACACAGGGTCAGACTTCGGTCCTTCTATCCTATAATTCCCAATGTTTGGTCCTGAAGGTATTTTGGACTTGAAACCAAGAGGCCCTAACCAGCTTGACCAAAAGTCAAGGGTTCTGAGAGTTGAAGTCCAAAACATCTGAAAGACCAAAGTTTGTAAAACACCTTACACTAGGTCAGATTCTTGGTCCGTCTAGCCTACTGATTCCCAATGTTTGGTCCTCCAGGTATTTTGGACTTCAAATCCCAGAAGCCCCAGCCAGCTTGACCAAAAGTCAAGGATTCTGAGAGTTGAAGTCCAAAACATCTGAAAAACCAAAGTTTGGAAAACACTAGAAAATAACCTTGCACAGGGTCAAACTCCTGGTCCTTCTAGCCTACTAATTCCCAAAGTTTGGTCCTCCAGGTATTTTGGACTTCAACTCCCAGAAGCCCCAAACAGCTTGACCAAAAGTCAAGGATTCTGAGAGTTGAAGTCCAAAACATCTGAAAAATCAAAGTTTGGAAAACATTGCTAGGAACATACTGGGAACACACTTTTCACGGAGTACAACTCCTGCTCCTTTTAGTCTAGTAATTCCCAAAACTTTGGTCCTGCAGGTATTTTGGACTTCAATTCCCAGAAGCCCCATAGAGCTTGACCTAAAGTCAAGGATTCTGAGAGTTGGAGTCCAAAGCATCTGAAAGACTAAAGTTTGGAAAACATTGCTAGGGACATACTGGGAACACACCTTTCACGGAGTACAACTCCTGGTCCTTCTAGCCTAGTAATTCCCAAAACTTTGGTCCTGCAGGTATTTTGGACTTCAACTCCCAGAAGCCCCAACCAGCAGAACCTAAAGTCAAGGGTTCTGAGAGTTGAAATCCAAAACATCTGAAAGACCAAAGTTTGGAAAATACATTACACGGGGTCAAACTCTAGGTCTTTCTAGCCTAGTAATTCCCAAAGTTTGGTCCTCCAGATATTTTGGACTTTAAACCCAGAAGTCCAGTCGAGCTTGACCAAAAGTTAAGGATTCTGAGAGTTGAAGTCCAAAACATCAGAAAGACCAAAATTTGGAAAACATCTTACACGAGGTCAGACTCTTGGTCCTTCTAGCCTAATAATTCCCAAAGTTTGGTCCTCCAAGTATTTTGGACTTCAACATCCAGAAGCCCCAACCAGCTTGACCAAAAGTCAAGGATTCTGAGAGTTAAAGTCCAAAACATCTGAAAGACCAAAGTTTGGAAAACATTGCCTAAGGACATACTGGGAACTTACACGGAGTATAACTCCTTGTTCTTCTAGCCTAATAATTCCCAAACATTGGTCCTCTAGGTATTTTGTACTTCAACTCCCAGAAGCCCCATTGAGCTTGACCTAAAGTCAAGGGTTCTGAGAGTTGAAGTACAAAACATCTGAAAGACAAAAATTTGGAAAACACTGCCTTGGAATATATTGGGAAAATACCTTATACGGGATCAAACTCCTGGTCCTTCTAGTCTAGCAATTCCCAAACTTTGGTCCTTCAGGTATTTTGGACTTCAACTTCCAGAAGCCCCAGCTACCTTGACCTAAACTCAAGGGTTCTGAGAGTTAAAGTCCAAAACATCTGAAAGACCAAAGTTTGGAAAATACCTTATACAGAGTCAGACTCCTGATTCTTCTACCCTAGTGATTCCCATAGTATGGTCCTCCAGTTATTTTGGACTTCAACTCCCAGAAGCCCCAACCAGCTTGACCAAAAGTTAAGTATTCTGAGAGTTGAAGTCCAAAACAAGTGAAAGACCAAAATTTGGAAAACACGGCCTTGCGACATACTGGAAACACTCCTTACACAGGTAAAACTCCTGGCCATTCTAGCCTAGTGATTCCTTAACTTTGCTCTCTGAGATATTTTAGACTGCAACTCCCAGAAGCCACATTGAGCTTTAAGTAAAGTCAAGGGTTCTGAGAGTTGAAGTCCAAAACATTTGAAAAACCAAAGTTTGGAAAACATTGCCTAGGGACATACTGGGAACACACCTTACACGAAGTACAACTCCTGGTCCTTCTAGCCTAATAATTCCCAAACATTGGTCCTCTAGGTATTTTGGACTTCAACTCCCAGAAGCCCCAGCCAGCTTGACCTAAAGTCTCGGATTCTGAGAGTTGAAGTCCAAAACATCTGAAAGACCAAAGTTTCGAAAACACTACCTTGGGACACACTGGAAACACACCTTACATGGGGTCAGACTCTAGGTCCTTCTAGCCTAGTGATTCCCAAACTTTGGTCCTCCACATATTTTGGACTTCAAACTCAGAAGCTCCAACCAGCGTGACCAAAAGTAAAGGATTCTGTGAGTTGAAGTCCAAAACATCAGAAAGATCAAAGTTTGGAAAACACTGCCTTGGGATATATTGGGAAAACACCTTACATGGGGTCAAACTCCTGGTGCTTCTAGCCTAGTAATCCCAAACTTAGGTCCTGCAGGTATTTTGGACTTCAACTCCCAGAAGCCCCAGCCAGTTTGACCTAAAGTCTCAGATTCTGAGAGTTGAAGTCCAAAACATAAGAAAGACCAAAGTTTGGGAAACACTGCCTTGGGACGTACTGGGAACACACCTTTCACGGAGTAAAACTCCTGGTCCTTCTAGCCTAGTGATTCCTTAACTTTGGTATCCCAGGTATTTTGGACTTCAACTCCCTAAAGCCCTGTCGCGCTTGACCAAAATTCAAGAATTCTGAGAGTTGAAGTCCAAAACATCGGAAAGATCAAGGTTTGGAAAACATTGCCTAAGGACATACTGGGAAAACACCTTACCCAGGGCCAGACTCCTGATCCTTCTAACCTAGAGACTCCCAAACTTTGGTCCTCCAGGCGTTTTGGCCTTCAACTCCCAGAAGCCCCAACCATCTTGACCAAAATTCATGGCTTCTCAGAGTTGAAGTCAAAAACATCAGAAAGACCCAAGTTTGGAAAATACTTTACACGACGTCAAACTCCTGGTCCTTCTAGCCTAGTAATTCCCAAACTTTGGTCCTCCAGGTATTTCGGTCTTGAAACCCAGAAGCCCAGTCGCGCTTGACAAAAAGTCAAGGATTCTGAGAGTTGAAGTCTAAAACATCTGAAAGACTAAAGTTTGGAAAACATTGCCTAGGGACGTACTGGGAACACATCTTTCACGGAGTACGACTCCTGGTCCTTCTAACCTAAAAATTCCCTAACATTGGTCCTGCAAGTATTTTGGACTTCAACTCCCAGAAGCCCCAGCTACCTTGACCTAAAGTCAAGGGTTCTGAGAGTTAAAGTCCAAAACATCTGAAAGACCAAAGTTTGGAAAATACTTTACATGGGGTCAGACTCTAGGTAATTCCCAAAGTTTGGTTCTCCAGGTATTTTGGACTTCAACTCCCAGAAGCTCCAACCAGCTTGACAAAAAGTCAAGGATTCTGAGTTGAAGTCCAAAACATCTGAAACACCAGAATTTGGAAAACATTGCCTAGGGACATACTGGAAACACACCTTACATGGAGTACAATTCCTGCTCCTTTTAACCTAGTAATTATCAAACTTTGGTCCTGCAGGTATTTTGGACTTCAATTCCCAGAAGCCCCATCGAACTTTACCAAAGGTCAAGGGTTCTGAGAGTTGAAGTACAAAACATCTGAAAGACCAAAGTTTGGAAAACATCTTACACGAGGTCAGACTCTTGGTCCTTTTAGTCTATTGATTCCCAAAGTTTGGTCCTCTAGGTACTTTGGACTTCAAACTCAGAAGCCCCATTGAATTTGACCAAAAGTCATGGATTCTGAGAGCTGAAGTCCAAAACATCAGAAAGACCAAAGTTTGGAAAACACTGCCTTGGGACATACTGGGAACACACCTTACACGGAGTATAACTCCTTGTCCTTCTAGCCTAGTAATTCCCAAACTTTGGTCCTCCAGGTATTTTGGACTTCAAACTCAGAAGCCCCAAACAGCTTGACCAAAAGTCATGGATTCTGAGAGTTGAAGTCCAAAACATCTGAAACATCAAAATTTGGAAAGCACTGCCTTGGGATATATTGGGAAAATAGCTTACATGGGATCAAACTCCTGGTCCTTCTAGCCTAATAATTCCCAAACTTTGGTCCTCCATGTATTTTGGCCTTCAACTCTCTGCAGTCCCAACCATCTTGACCAAAATTCATGGCTTCTGAGAGTTGAAGTCCAAAACACCTGGAAGACAAAAGTTTGGATCGAAAAGTCCATCAAACCCAATATGGTCAACTCTGTCTCACAGCAGACAATCTCCAGAACCTTAGCAGGATTCACTCCTAGCCCTACCTAGAGATAGCTAGTAGGTTTTCTGTCCAGGTACAACCGCGCTTAGCGGCCAAAAAAACATACAATTCTAGGTATGTTTGGGCTTCACAGAACTGAGCTGTGCTTTACAAATCGGAGAGCTGGTGCAATATTTTTTATTTCTTCGGGAGACCTGGTCTTTGCTTTGTAGATTTGGTGCAAAAAGCCCAACTTGGTGAGATGAGGTCCATAGGGTCCTCCAGTACTTTGCTTTGTCCTCACCCCATTTGCAAGTGGCCTCCCAAACTGGAAGCGAGATTCCTGGCCCAAAAGCATCCCCCTCCTGACTATTTGGAGGCTCTGTAGTGTTCCTGGCTTAACAGCAGAGCTGGACTCTTCTCTTTGGCCCTCCAGGTCTTTTGGACTGAAGTCCAAAACATATCTGGAAGACCAAAGTTTGTAAACTACTGCAGTGTCTACACTGGAAACCAGAACCTGGGTGAAATGATGTGGAGCAATGTGGGATTTTTGGAGCCACTTACTGGTTGCTGAATTTCACCGGCAGCTGCTTCTGCGTCCGCTCTTCGTAGCGTTTGCAGAGTAAGCTGAGCAGCTCCGTCTTGAAGACGGACTCCAGGACGCTGTCGTACTGCGGCTCATGGATGATAATGAAGTCGTCTTGCAAGGTGCTGAGGAACGTAAGAGAAGAGAAGAGGTCAACATCTGGAGAAGTTGCAAGGACTCTCAACTGCAAGGACCTAAGACATCGTTCTTCCACTCACATGGAAAACCATGGCTTGGGAAGATTTGTTTTGCCTTCCCGTATTTTCCGGCATATAAGACGACCCGTGTATAAGACGACCCCCCCCCCATTTTTCCAGTCAAAATACAGAGTTTTAGCACCTCTATCTTCATTATCCTTATACCCGGCGTATAAGACGACCCCCCCACTTTAGCCACAGATTTTGCAGGTTAAAAAGTCGTCTTATATGCCGGAAAATTCCTGTAACTTTAGTTGAGCAGCTACAAGCTCAGGAACAAGGATTTTCTAAGGAACGCAGAATTCAAAAAGTATTGGCCAAGGTCTAAAAAGTCCAAACTGTGCGGCAACCATAACTCGAACCATAGTTAGGATAATTCAGCGTTATGCAAGTTATTTTCTCTTTTCACTGCAATGCCCCAAGCAAATAAGTAGCTATGGCCAAAAATGCCAAAAAGCATGTTTTGTCCCGGCCATCAATCCGTGGCAAAAATGCCCCGGGGCACAGATACCAAAAAGCAAAACCAAAAAGAAGAGGAAGAGGTATGAGATCCACTTCTTCTTTAGGTAAATGGGCAATTCTTGACTGCTAAATATTTTAGGGGGCCAGAATTTCTGACCCAAAAAAAGGACAGTCTTCGGAGTCATGATGGAAAGCAAAAACAGCCTTCGAGGGCCAGGGTTAGTTTTTGCTGATCTTGCTGTCCTTTTGCAGCATCCAGCAAATATTGTTACCCATGAAAAAGTTTTGAAAATAACTTGTTGCATTTCTCAATACATCATGTATGTAGGGTTCTTTATTATATAAAATCACAACTTTGGCCCCAACCCTGCCTTTGATTTATACATATGGTTGACCTATAGTTGAGTATATATAGTAATAAATCATAAGGCTTTTGCAACCACGATGGGTATTTTGTATTGCTTGCAAATATACATGGGTCATATAAAATTTCATTAATAATAATAATAATAATAAAATTTATTTCTATACCGCCCAATGTTTGCCCAATCCGGGCGGTTTACAAGATAAAAACAGTTACAATCAGCAAAATAGCCCTCCCCCCTTAAAACATTATTAAACAGTAATATAATTAAAAAACATAAAACAATATACAACAATTAAAATAATAAAAACCATAGCAGCTAATCTCATTGCGGCACTACGGGGGAATTGCCATATTGTAAATATCTGTAGAAGATGTATTTTTAATAATTATGAAATTTTATATATAAATGATTTATTACTGTATATACTCGACTATAAGCTGACCTCGTGTATAAGTCAAAGGCAGGTTTTGGGGACAAAATTGTGATATATATATATATATATATATATATATATATATATACACTGTATATACTCGACTATAAGTTGACCTCGTGTATAAGTCAAAGGCAGGTTTTGGGGCCAAAATTGTGATATATATATATATATATATATATACTGTATATACTCGACTATAAGTTGACCTCGTGTATAAGTCAAAGGCAGGTTTTGGGGCCAAAATACTGTATATACTCGATTGTAAGTTGACCTCGTGTATAAGTCAAAGGCAGGTTTTGGGGCCATTGTGATATATATATATATACTGTATATATATATATATATATATATATATATATATACTGTATATACTTGACTATAAGTTGACCTCGTGTATAAGTCGAAGGCAGGTTTTGGGGCCAAAATTTATATATGCAAAAGGACAGCAAGATCAGCAAAATATATATAAATTTTGGCCCCAAAACCTGCCTTTGACTTATACACGAGGTCAACTTATAGTCAAGTATATACAGTAATAAATCATGGGGCTCTTGCAACCGCAATGGGTATTTTGTATTGCTTCCGAATCACAGAAGAGGATCTCTTTCTCCAGCATTTGATATATATTGTACGATTTTATTGTTGTAAGCCACCCTGATTGGGTCCCCAAAGGGCGGGATATAAATAAATTTTATTATTATTATTATTATTATTATTATTAAGATGGGGATGGACTAGGTCAGGGGTAGGCAACCTTTCCCCTTTAAGGGCCAAGGAGGGACTTCAGCTCCCAGAAGCCTCAGCCATGTTGGCCAATAGTCCCATGTTGGCCAATAGCTCCTGGGATTCTGGGAGCTGAAGTCCCTCGGCCCTTAAAGGGGAAAGGTTGCCTACCCCTGGACTAGAAGAAGCATCCATCTAGATTTTAAGTTGTGTCCCATCCTGGCAAGACACCTTTTGGTCCTCCTTACCTCAAGGACAGGGACTGGATCCTCTCCAGCTCGATCTGCCGCTTCAGGACCTCCTTGATGAGACCTTTATCGGGTCCTTGCTTCACTTTCTCGCGGCCGATCAGGTAGAGGAATTTGGGGGTCAGGATCAAGTCCCGCTTGACCGTCTGCAGGAAAAGCGGGGAAAGGGATGATGAAACAGGAGAGCCTTCGAGGAAGCCTAAGAAATGGTCTTACAGGGTTGAAACAGCAATAGCAATAGCTGAGAAAATAATTCTGTCTTAAAAGAACATCGAACATTCACTTACAAGCGCAGTCTCTAATTCAATAAAGATATCTCTGTTTGGTGGACTTTGGTTGTTACTGGATTTCTTATATGGTGAACACAATAACAAAAAGGGGATATTGAGGTCTTGCTGTACACAAGTGGATCCCCAAAGTTTGGTCCTGCAGTTATTTTGGACTTCAACTCCCAGAAGGCACATAGAGCTTGACCTAAAGCCAAAGGTTCTGAGAGTTGAAGTCCAAAACATCTGAAAGACTAAAGTTTGGAAAATACTTTACATGGGGGCAGACTCCTGGTCCTTCTAGCCTAGTGATTCCCAAACTTTGGTCCTCCAGGTATTTTGGACTTCAGCTCCCAGAAACCCAAACCAGCTTGACCAAAAGTCAAGTATTCTGAGAGTTGAAGTCCAAAACATCTGAAAGATGAAAGTTTGGAAAACATCTTCCATGAGGTCAGACTCTTGGTCCTTTTAGTCTAGTGATTCCCAAACTTTGGTCCTCCAGGTATTTTGGACTTCAACTCCCAGAAGCCCCATCGAGCTTGACCAAAAGTCAAGGATTCTGAGAGTTGAAGTCCAAAACATCTGAAAAACCAAAGTTTGGAAAATATCTTGCACAGGATCAAACTCCTGGTCCTTCTAGCTTAATAATTCCCAAAGTTTGGTCCTGAAGGTATTTTGGACTTCAAACCCAGAAGCCCCAACCAGCTTGACCAAAAGTCAAGGATTCTGAGAGTTAAAGTCCAAAACATCTGAAAGACCAAAGTTTGGAAAATACCTTATACAGAGTCAGACTCTTGATTCTTCTACCCTAGTGATTCCCATAGTATGGTCCTCCAGTTATTTTGGACTTCAACTCCCAGAAGCCCCAACCAGCTTGACCAAAAGTCAAGGATTCTGAGAGTTGAAGTCCAAAACATCTGAAAGACCAAAATGTGGAAAACACAGCCTTGGGACATACTGGAAACACACCTTACACAGGTAAAACTCCTGGCCATTCTAGCCTAGTGATTCCTTAACTTTGCTCTCTGAGATATTTTGGACTGCAACTCCCAGAAGCCACATTGAGCTTGAACTAAAGTCAAGGGTTCTGAGAGTTGAAGTCCAAAACATCTAAAAAACCCAAAGTTTGGTAAACACTGCCTTGGGATATACTGGGAAAGTACATTACACGGGGTCAAACTCCTAGTCATTCTAGCCTAGTGATTCCCAAAATTTGGTCCTACATGTATTTTGGACTTCAACTCCCAAAAGCCCCATAGAGCTTGACCTAAAGTCTTGGATTCTGAGAGTTGAAATAGCAATAGCAATAGCAATAGTAGCTTCATTTATATACCGCTTCATTTATGCAGTCTCTAAGCAGTTTACAACTTTAAGCTAATTGCCTCCAACAAGTTGGGTTCTCATTGTAGCGACCTTTGATGGATGCAAGCCTGAGTCGACCCTGAGCCCCTGGCGGGTCTTGAACTCACAACCGTATGGTTTGCAAGTGAGTGGCTGCAGTACAGGCATTTACCCACTAAATCTTATAGGGTTAAATCTTATAGGGTTAAATGCGGTACAGGCACTTAACCCCAGATCATGCCTCATTTTAATGTGTGCAACATGGCACCCCTCTTGTTCGGTCTTCAAGTTTCACAAATACACCCGAGTTGGGGAAGTAAAGGATTATGGGAGTTGTAGACCCCAAAAATAATGCACAGAATGTGAGGGGTCTGGAAGATTGAAATTGTAAGCAGTGCAAGTGTGAGCGGATGGGTTGAAATGGAATAGCTAAATGGCTGGTCTCTTGAAGATTGGAAAGGTTAAAGACATACAAAAAGTCAACATTAAAGCCACAATAAACTGTTGTTGTTGTTGTTGTTGTGTGCCTTCAAGTCCTTTCCGACTTATGGTATCCCTAAGGCAAACCTATCATGGGGTTTTCTTGGCAGAATTTGTTTAGAAGAAGTTTGCCACTGTCATCCTCTGAGGCTGAGAGAGTGTGACTTGCCCAAGGTCACCCAGTGAGTTTCCGTGGCCAAGTAGAGATTAAAACCCTGGTCTCCAGAGTCTTAGGCCAACACTCAAACCACTACACAACTCATGACAAAAAATAAATAAACTATTAACCATATTAAAAACATACATTCTAAAACAGAATTTCCCAAACGTTGATCCTCCAGATGTTTTGGACTTCAAGTCCCAGAATTCCTGATTGTTGGTCCACCTGGCTAGGGCACCTGGGAGCTGAAGTCCAAAACACCTGGTGGACTAAAATTTGGGGACACTAAAAAAAGAGTTTAAATGGCACTTGCAATCCTTTAGGCTTTCATTTTTAAATGAATAAAAAAAGATTTTCACTTTCACGATAGCGTTTTGTCCTCTCTTCCAAAGCCAAGTGGGGCAGCCATTGAAAAGACCCCGTCGCCTCCTGCGTTCCCACCATAAAACACAGAATTATTCCACAATCTGGGTGTCTTATTTTAACTGACAAATGCAGGCTGGGGATGGATATTGGGATGGAAATCTCAGAGGATTTGCAAAGGCGGCCACCTCCAAGACCATCGCTCACCTTGAAACGCCGGTCGTACTTCACGACCGTCTCGGCGAAGTCGACGCGTTCCCTGCGTCCCACGAAACGGCGCAATTCGGGATGGTTCTCCAGGCCAATGTAGTCGCCCATGAAGTTGCGGTTGATGCTGTTTCGACGGCGCTCTTTCTTGTTCAGAACAATGTTGGAAGCTTCAGAAAGGAAGAGACGAGAAGAGCGTTATTCGCGTAAGGGTCTGGACCCTGCGATCGATCAATCGATCGATCGATGGGAAAGGGAAGAAGAAAAGGTCCTTGGCACAAGCTTTCCAAGGATGGACCAATCCACGCTCCACTTCTGCAGGATTAAAATAAGACCGGGGCCAAAATGGGCGCCAGAACTGACCCCTGGATATGGCGACATTTGCACTATGCAATGATCATATAATCATCATCATCATCATCATCATCATCCAGAGGTCAGTTCTGATGCACATCTGGACCCCTAGTCTTGTTTTAATACTGCAGAAGTGGAGCGATGCAAACTTTATGAACGGCTGCAAACCACTTTTTCGTGGCCATCAGAGCGCAACAAAGCACCTCGTTCAAATCTTACAAGCAGCCGTTCCTTTGCTCCTCTAGGTGTTTTGGACTTCAACTCCCAGAAACCCCAGCCATTTTGGCCAACAGTCAAGAATTCTGGGAGCTGAAGTCCAAAACATCTGGAGGAGCAAAGTTTGGGGATCACTGCATTACAGCTACAAACTTTGTGTATGTGTGTGTCTGCCTTCAGGTTGCCTGTCGACTTACGCCAAGCCCACGAATTATTTCCACGTGGTTTTCTTAGGCAAGGAATATTCGGAGGTGGCTCTGCCAGTTCCCTTCCTCTGAATTCAGGTCCTGGGATTCACTGGCAGGCTCCCATCCGAGTCCTAACCAGGGCTGACCCTGCTTAGCTCTCAAGACCAGATGCAATGCTCTCTGCCACTTTTCTCACGCCAAAAAAGGAATCTCCATGACAAAAGCAACATATTGTATACACTCATGTGTACTTTTAGAAATTTTAGTCAGAAAATTGACCCAAAAAACAGTCGATTTATCCATGGGTCAATGTTTAAGTACTGTACTTAAAAACATAAATATATTTATATGCTTTAAAGTACAGTGCAGTACTTACATTGACGCGTGAATATTTCTACTTAAATTTATTTATATATATATATATATATGTGTGTGCATATTTTTATAAGTCTAGAAATTTAGGTTAAAAATTGACCCGAAAAACCTAAGTTAGTTCATCCATGGGTCAATGTTAAGTACTGTACTTTAAAACATAAATATATTTATATGATTTAAAGTATAAAGTGCAGTACTTACATTGACCCATGGATATTTTGACTCAGGTTTATTTATATATGTTTTTCTATATTTGTATGTATATATATACATACATATATATATATATATATATATATATATATATATATATGTATATATATATATATATTTGTGTGTGTGTGTGTGTGTGTAAATTTATATATATATATATATATATATATATATATATATATAGTATATACTCAGATTTAAGTGTATAAATTTAGGTTAAAGATTGGCCTGAAAAACCTGAGTCAACTTATCCATGGGTCAACGTAAATACTATACTTTAAAACAGATATATATATATATATATATATGATTTAAAGTACAGTGCAGTACTTACATTGACGCATGGATAAGTTAAATCCAGTTCATATATATGTGTGTGTGTGTGTGTGTGTGTGTGTATAGTGTATATACTCATGTATAATTCTGGAAATTTAGGTTAAAAATTGATCCAAAAAAACTGAGTCAGTTTATCCATGAGTCAATGTAAGTACTGTACTTAAAAACATAAATATATATACATGGTTTAAAGTCAGCGTGGTACGTAAATTGACCCATGGATAAGTTAAATCAGGTTCATATATATATATATATATATGTGTGTGTGTGTGTATATTATATACTCATGTATAAGTCTAGAAATTTAGAAACCCTAACCCTTAAAATCTGAGTCCACTTATCCATGGGTCAATGTATGCCCTCGACTTCTACATGAGATGGACTTAATGGCGGAGGAGTATATGCAGTACCTTCTTCCCTCATCTGGATGTATTTCCGGACGGCCACGTGTTTGCGCCAGGCTTTCTGGATGACGCGGGCGTAACCGTCATAACGGCGCTCCCGCATTTCCTCGAGAAGAAAAAGCTGCGCAAGGAAAGAGAGAAAAGAGGGAGAGAGAATTTATCGATTACGGGAAGCAACGGGGTGAAGTCCCATAGCGGGTGCCACTCTCTCATTTCCCATTTAGTTATGTATTTATTGACCGTTGGCGCCAATGTCCACCACCATCGGCCATCCCATGGGCCGCCCAATCTTCCAAACCGCCATCCAAACGAACGCCGCCTCCATCTCTCTCAGTTGTCCCTCTCAAAACAGCAATAAGAAGGGACATTGTGCATCGCTTCTGGACGCCATTTTGAGAAAAAAACGGAAGGGCCTGGGAGGAGTCGGAGGCGTCTCCCATCGGCTTTCGAAGGATTTTCCCCATGGTTTTCACGCAAAAATTGTCCCCAAACTGTGACTTTCTATTTTTTTTTAAAAAAGGCCAAGAACCACATCCCTGAGTTATTTGTCTGTCAAAAGGAGTCCCGAAATGGATAGACCCATTTCAAACCTTCAAAACCAAGTTAAAAATATATATATATACAAAAACAACTATTTCAAAAATAGTTGTAAAATGACAGACGGTAAAAAAATAGCCAGAGTAGTCACTTCTGGTTTTAAGGACCAAAGGCCAAGTGAAAATATATATATATATATATATATATATATATATATATATATATATACACATACGCACACACTCCTTTGTGTCTTTTTAAAAAGCTCTTTTGTGTCTTTTTAAAAAGATACACACACACACACACACTTTTTACAAAGACACAAAGCAGAATAAAGAGACACAAAGGAGAATATATATCTATTCTTTTTAAAAAGACACAAAGGAGAATATATATATGTGTGTGTACATATTCCTTTGTATCTTTTTAAAAAGAATAGATATATATTCTCCTTTGTGTCTCTTTAAAAAGTATACACACACACACATATATATATATAAAGACACAAAAGAGAATATATATATATAGAGAGAGAGAGATGTTCTTTTTAAAAGGACACAAAGGAGTATATATACAGATAGATAGATAGATATTCTCCTTTGTGTCTCTTTAAAAAGTATATATATATATGCTCCTTTGTGTCTTTTTAAAAAGTATATACACACACATACACATATTCTCCTTTGTGTCTTTGTAAAAAGTGTGTGTATATATATATATACATATATATATATATCTCCTTTGTGTCTTTTCAAAAAGAATACATAAATATATTCTCCTTTGTGTCTCTTTAAAAAGTATATATATATATATATATATATATATATACACACACACACTCTATGTCCTTTTAAAAAGAATATATATATGGCTCATGGGGATGATGGGATCTGTGGTCCTCAGGACTTGGGAAGGCTGGATTACTTGGTGAAGAGAGAGAGAAATGGGGATGGAAGAGATAAAGAGAGAGATGGGGGGGCTAGGGATTTCTTGCCCCAGTCTTTTGGGGGACCCCAAATGTTTTGCCTGACTCACGGATTCGGGGGCCTTGATGAAGACCTTGGTGCGTCCCAGTTGGTACTGGTCAGGGTCCATGTTGACCGACTTCATCAGGTGGACCACTCCTTGCTTCTCGTCCCCGCGCCAAAAGGGCCACGATTCTCGGGTCAGGATGGCGTACCTGCGCCAGGACCCCCCCCCAAAAAGAGACGGAGAGACAGGTGAGCACACCTTCAGGCCATCGCCTCTCCATGGGCTTTTTCGGAGGACCTCAGAAAGTGACCTTGCCCTCGTGGAACAAGCCCAGCTATTGCATTATTATTATTATTATTATTATTATTATTATTATTATTATTATTATTGGCAAATTTCTGATAAGGCTAAATGCACTCAGTCATAATTATTAGTATTATTGTATCATTTGTTTGCGTAGTGCCATAAATTTTGCATTAAATCCTGCCAGAGGCTTTATACAGTCTAAGGAGTAAGAAAATATAAAACTAGACAGCAATTATAATAATGAAGGTTTGCAAGTAAAAGTACAATACCGTACTACTATAAAAGCAACTAATGCATGGAACCAAATATAAAAATTATAAAGCAGTATTAAAATAAAGTTACGAATGCTTTCAAGAAACAAGGAAGTCTTTAATTCAGATTCTGCTATTTTATTGTTTGTATTTTGCATATTGTATTTATTTTATTGTGTAATATAAATAAAAATTATATTATAAATAATTATATTATAAATATAATTATAAATACAATTATATAATTTAAAATATAAATAAAATTATTATTATTATTATTATTATTATTATTATTATTAGCTCTTGTTAGTTTCAAATCTGAATTAAAGATTGAAAATGCCAAGAAAACAGAAAATTCAAGGAGAAGAATGGTAGAAAGAAGCCTGGGATATTGCTATGAATGATAAATTAACAGACTTAAAATTAAATTTTTGTTTTTAAAAGGGGATTATGGAAAAGGAATGATTTTGAAGATGGATGGAATAAATCTGTAGAGTTATGTTTTTATAAGTAAAAAGGGGTGTATGCCTCCATGAGAGTCATTCCAATTTTGGAAAACTGATTAATTAAATGGCATATATGGTATATACTTCTACTTTGTAATAGTGTTGAAAAGATGTGTGTATATTCTTTCATTTTTAAGTTTACTTGTGTGTTTTAATTAAATAATAATAATAATAATAATAATAATAATAATAATAATAATATAAAATAATATAAAATAATAGTAATAATAATAATAATAATAATAATAATAATATAAGATAATAATAAGATAAGATGATGATGATGATGATAATAATAATAATAATAATAATAATAATAATAAAAAATGGGGTGGTGACCTTGCCCACCTCCCAGCCAAGAAACACTTTCCCATACAGTATTATTCCAAGCTTCCCTTAAAGGCAGAGGAGCCCATTTTAGGCCGTTTTTCTTGTGGTCAGTTGGCGATGCCCAAGAGGACAACGCAGAGCGGCGCCGGCGCCGGACTTACCGATGGAGGAACTTTTTGAAGACGCGGCGGTAAGCGTAGCCGGCCCTTCGGACGCGGATGTTCTCCCGGAGGCCTAAATATTCCACTTGGTGCTTCACCCTGGAAGGAAGGAAGGAAGGAAGGAAGGAAGGAAGGAAGGAAGGAAGGAAGGAAAGCCAACGGTTTTAGGATTAAGGGCAACAATGGGACGCTCCTCTATAGGTTCACATTTGGGATATTTGGGTCGGGTTGTGAGAGCCTGCGTTGGGGAAAGTCAGCCTCCACCGTCAATGCCCCGACCGGACGTATCGCAGCCCCCATCATCCCCACGCGTCCGCTCACCGGCTCTCTTCCCAATCCCGGGGCCTTTTGGTCTCGTTGGGCTTGATGCACCGGATGTAGTGCGGCGTGCATTTCATCAAGGTATCCACCAAGTTGTTGGCTTGTTTCTTTTCGGGTGCGGGAGAAAAAAGCAAAACGCTCGTTGGTTACTCTTGCAAAAGTTTGTAAGGGAGAATGAAAGGACCCCAAAGGTCATCCAATCTAACCCCAAAAGCCAAACCATTCCCCATCCCAAAAAGGTTCCTTGGCTTACGAAGCAGACAAATTGGGAAAGCCAGGTCTCTCCGCCAAGAAGCCACTAACAATGACTTTGGAAAAGTTCCTTTTTTTTGGCTCATAGCTTCCAGAATAATATCCCAGCCAGAGCTTGGAAAAGTTCCTTTTGTGTACTGGCAGGAGCTACAATCCCAAAAAGGAACCATTTCCCTTCGTCTTTTCCCCAAATGCATCCCAGTCACGAAATAAAGGCTCAGTCAAATCACCAAAGAAAGGTTTTCCTCATTGGCGGCGGAGTTTATGGATGGGAGCATGTCTTTTCTCCAGAGGATTTTTTAAATGATGAATTTTAGATGTGGATTGGTTTAATACGGATACTTCGTATTCCTCCTTTTAAATTGATGTCCGCTTTAACTTAAATGTTTTAAGTGATGTTGCTGCTTTATTGTTTCATTGTCCCATCCATTGCAATTCATGGGGAGAGGCAGGTAAGATGTGTGTGTGTGTGTGTATATATATATATATATCTTACCTGCCTACTACTACTACTATATATATTATTATTTTATTTTACTATATATATTATTTTAAAAAGATCAAAAGACTCTAATCCTTATGGATATATAGCCAAACCTTACCTCCTCTTCCCCATGTGTGGCTAATAATAATAATAATAATAATAATAATAATAATAATAAGCCACACATAGGGAAGAGGAGGTAAGGTTTGGCTACATATCCATTATTATTATTATTATTATTATTATTATAAGACCAGAAGACTCTAATCCTTATAGGTATATAGCCAAACCTTCCCTCCTTCTCTTGTCCCAGTGTGGCTATTATTATTATTATTATTATTATTATTATTATGATGATGAAAAGACCAAAAGACTCTAATCCTTATGGATATATAGCCAAACCTTCCCTCCTTCTCTTGTCTCAGTGTGGCTATTATTATTATTATTATTATTATGAAAAGACCAAAAGACTCTAATCCTTATGGATATATAGCCAAACCTTCCCTCCTTCTCCTGCCCCATTATTATTATTGTTATTATTATTATTATTAGACTAGAAGACTCTAATCCTTATGGATATATAGGCAAACCTTCCCTCCTTCTCTTGCCCTAGTGTGGCTATTATTACCATTATTATTATTATTATTATTATTATTATTATTATTATTAAAAGACCAAAAGACTCTAATCCTTATGGATATCTAGCCAAACCTTCCCTCTTCCTCCTTCTCCTGCCCAGGTGTGGCTATTATTATTATTATTATTATTACCTTGATTTTGCTCCCGGCCGTAGTGGGTCTCCCCTTCTTTTCCGCGTTGAGGGTTTCGGGGAAAAGGTCTCGGATGAAAGGGCTTTGGGAGAGAAACAAAACCCAGTGAGGAAATGAGTCGCCTTATTTATTTATTGATAGACTGCGTTATTAAAAATACACAAGCCAAGTTTATTTACATTAGCCAACAAACAATCCAATATCATATTAAAAGATAGATAAAAACGGGACAATTAAATTGGTAATAAAACATACACATCTGGACTGAGATCATATCTTGTCACCAGACAATTTAAAAGGATTCTCTATGGAAAGAAGATACTACTAATTCCGAATAAATGAATGGCATTGGAAGCTATGGATAAAATGACATTTTTAATCGGAAATAAATCAGTTGAAAAATTTAACAAAGAATGGAGGATGGTATTGGGAAAAATCCAAAGAGTTATAATAATGTAGTAGAAGAGTAATGTGACCAAAGTAATCATTAAGAAATAAAATATAGGCATATATCATGTTATAAGAAATAATTGGGTATTATATTACAAAGGGTTAAAATGTAGTAAGAAAACAGTATTTGAAGGTGTGTTTGTATAATGACGATGTGTAAATACTCTAACCGGAAGTCAAATAGTAGGTATGAACAAATAGTATGTTTTATATTTGATGTAATGTTAGGGTTGCCATTGTTACTGTTTGTAGACCTATTGGTCTATTTTGTTTGTTTAATTTTAACTTTGTATGAAAATAAATAAAGATGATTAAAAATTAAAATAAAGTAAAAGTTTCCCTTTCTATCGGAGCTAACTTGATGTACTTGGCCATATGATAGGAGACATAGTCAATCAGTTCCTGCCAATAATAATAATAATAATAATAATAATAATAATGATAATATTTTTTTTAAAAGGAGCAGCATATCTGATATGTACAACAAGAGGATCAAGGTTTTGGGGTTTCAAGTCCAAATATAAAGAATATTCCAGAAGAAAATGAGGCAAATCTTCCAAATTTCCGCAGCTATATGGACACTGTCTACCAGAGTTTGGTAAGCCATCATAGCGTCCTTTAACTTCCATTAATAATAATAATAATAATAATAATAAAATTTATTTATATCCCGCCTCCCTGTAAAATACAAACGAGGCGGCTTACAAGATAAAGGAAACAATCCTAACCCCTAATAGCCCACCCCCCCTTAAAATACAATTAAAAAGACAAAATATAAAAACACACTTAAAATTTACAAATCACAAATAATTTGAGATAGCTACAGCGGAAATCATTAACTATTTTCGGCAGCCGAAATGAATTTAAATGAATTTAATCTGCATTTAGTGAAAAGGGACGTAAGGTCGTATGGACAAGCAAAGGCTCAATAACGTGGCAATTTACCAGGATAAATGGCGGAAATATTATTATTATTATTATTATTATTATTATTATTATCAGCAATTATCCACTAATGTAGCATTTTCCCAGAAATCAAATATCAGCGAAACACCTTGCAAAGTGAACGCAAAGTTCACCCGGTCTTTCCTTCCAACAAGGAGAAGACGAGATCGGCGTTCCCATTTTAGGGATGGGAAAACTGAGCCCGAAAGGCAAAGCGGCCGCGCAGGAAACGCCGGCCAGGGACAAATCCGTATTCTTAGAAAATGGTGGACAACCGTCCCGAGAAAGAAACCCTCGGTTCTGGTTGGAAGCCGTGGGTCTAGAGGGCGGTTGGTGGGTCTCTGGGATTTTACGGGGGACACTCACATCTCACTGCTTTGCATCAGCTCAATCAGGTCGGCGAAAAGGACGTCGCGGTTGCGCTCGCAGAAACCCTCCGCGTCGTACGAAACCTGCCAAACGGGAAGAAGAAGGAGAGACGTGCCGTTTGGATGTTCAGCTCTTTTCCAAAAAGACAAAATGAAGGAGGCACCGAAGGGAAAACGCCGAGAGGAGTGCGGATGCACATGGCGTGCGCGGGAAAGACGATGGAGGCTTTGGGGAATTTGGGGTTTGGGTGCAGAGACCATCCTTCAGATCTTGCTCCTCCTGGCTACAGGAAGCCCTCCACAGCCATGGATTATTTTTAGCCACAGATTCAAACAAAAATATTTTAAAGATATCTATCTACACACACACACACACACACACACACACACACACACATATATACACACACAAATTTCAAAAAAAGCAAACCTTCATTTTGCCATTTTATATAAGGGACACCATTTTACTATGCTGCTGTGTTTAATGGGGCTTGAGCAACTATAGATTTTTGAAATGAAATCCCAACAGGTACCAAAGGAACCACTGCAATAATAATAATAATAATAATAATAATAATAATAATAATAATAATAATAATAATAATAGCCCATTGTATTTAAGGGGACTTAATGGGATGGTATTGGGATCCATGGCACCTTGGCAGACACAAAAGGAACCACAGTAGTAGAAGTAGTAGTAGTAATAATAATAATAATAATAATACTGTTGTATATAATGGGACTTTAGCATCCACATTTTTTGGTATCCATAGGGGGTCCTTGACATAAACTCCTGAAGATACCAAGGGAATCACTGTAATCATCATCATCATCATCATCATCATCATCTCTGTTGTGTATAATGGGACTTTAGCATCCACAGATTTTGGTACCCATGGAGGGCCCTGGAACCAAACTCCAGCAGATACCAAGGGAACCACTGGATTTCCTATTTCTAAACCTTTCAAAGAATTTGGAAAGAAGGAAATTTTCAAACAATTCAGGGATAAAAAGCAGCGGCCAGAGCAGAAGTTCAGTGACCAGGCATCACTATATCTATCTATCTATCTATCTATCTATCTATCCATCCATCTATCTATCTATCCATCCATCATCTATCTATCCATCTATCGCAAGGGTTCAAGAAACTTGAGGAACAATGGGCCAAGTGCCTTGAACATCAGGGACACCAGATTTGTAACAAAAAGCAACTTCTAAAAGTGTGACCAGACATCTGAATATTTATATATATATATATATATATATATATATATATACACACACACACACACACACACACACACACATATATATCTCAAGGGTTAAAGAAACTTGAGAAACAATGTGGCATGTGTGTCAAACATCAGGGACACCAAATTTCTAACAAAAAGCAACTTCTAAAAGTGTGACCGGACATCAGAATATATATATATATATATATATATATATATATATATATAGGCAAGAGTTACAAACACTTGAGAAAGAATGTGCCTAGCGTGTTGACCATCAGAAACACCAGATTTCTAGGAAAAACCAACATCTAAAACTTTAACTAGACATAAGTATATGTATATGTGTATATATATATATATATATATATATATTGCAAAGGTTACAGAAACTTGAAAAAGGATGCGCCAGTGTTGACTATTTCTAGTAAAAAGCAAGACCTAAAACTGACTGGACATCAGAATAAATATATATATATATATATATATATATATATATATATATTTGGCAAGGGTTAAAGAAACCCAAGGAATTATGTGCCAAGTGCGTTGAACACTGGATACACCAGATTTCTTACAAAATGCAACTTCTAAATCTGTAACCAGATATCAGAATATAAATATATATATATATATATATATATATATATATATATATATCCTATATATATTGCAAGGGTTAAAGAAACGTGAGCAACCATGTGCCATGCGTGTTAAACATTTGGGGCACCAGATTTCTAGCCAAGCGCGCCTTCTAAATTTGGGGTGCCACGCTTCTCCGGGGCACGACCAAGAGCGCGTGCGTGCGTGCGTGAGCGAGCCTCGCGTGCGCCGGGGCGTCTGTGTCCCCGTTGGTCCTTACCTTTCCGGCGTAGTGATGGATGACGAAGCCCTTGTTCCAGCTGTTGAAGTGCGGATGGGTGCCCAGCGCTGACTGGAGCTTCTGGAGGAGCGTGTGGTCGGCGCCTTCGCCCTTGGCGTGCATCGTGGCGCAGGTGTCGTCCAGGATGCTCATCAGCCCCGGGGGATTCTGGGAAAGGGAAGGGGCACACGGTTTTTCCATCAGCCCTTTTGGAACATTCCTTCCCTCCCTAGGAACTAGAGGAGCTTTAACAAAAGGTGCAAAAGGTGCCCCTTCTTCTCGCACTCACCACTTTGTTCTCGATGAGGTCGCAAACCACTTTGTTGTTGAAGTAGTCGATGGGGCTCCACCGGATGCCCTCCTGGACGTATTCCTCCTGGGGATGGATGGAAAAGAGAAGGAGGTCATAGAATCATAGGATCCTAGAGTTGGAAGGGATCCCCAAGGGTCATCCAGTCTGACCCCCCCTTCTGCCATGCAGGAACACACAATCAAAGCACTCCCTGTAACCAATGGCCACCCAGCATCTGTTTAAAAACCTCCAAAATAAAGAGACTCCATCATCACACTCTGGGGAGAATTGAGGGGTGCCCTTGCATTGCTTACTGCCAGCCTATGAGAACTAGAACGACACAGGGTGCATCTACACAATAGAAATGATTCAGTTTGATACCACTTTAAGAGCTGTAGCTCCATCCTTTATGGATCCTGGGATTTGCAGTTCTGCAAGGCTTCTCTGCCCAAGACGGCTGATGCCGCACCACACTACAAATCCCAGCATTCTGTAGGATGTAGCCATGCTGGTTAATGTAGTGTCAAACTGCATCATTTCTATAGTGTAGATGCACCTGGAGAAAGGTACCTCAGCTTCTCTCTCTTTTATATCTACAGCCATATTTCGGTTAGCAAAACCTCTGATCAAGAGACTCCTTTTTCCATTTTTTTTCCCACCCACTGAGCCCTTTTTTCCTCCTTGGGTATAACCTAGTCACACTCTCTCAGCCTTGGAGGAAGGCAAAAGCAAACCCTCTCGGAACAAATCTTGCCAAGAAAACCCCAGGATAGCTTTGCTTTTAGGGTCACCATAAATCAGAAATGACTTGAAGGCACACAACAGCATCAACAGCCACCACAGGTCTTCAATCAATTTATATTTTTAGATATAAAAATCAATGTAGATATAAAAATCAATTTATGGATTGAACCATTTGCACATTCCCTGTTGCACGCCTAAAAACTATTTATACATTGAGTAGCATTGGTTGTGTTTACGAATAGACATACACAGTCTGAACAATTTATAAACTATTCCCTGAGTCGATCGCATTCATTAGAGCAGAGGATTGAGCGATGCCATCCTCCTGGTACTCCAAGTCCCAGCATTCTTCATCCTAGGCTAATGGGACTTGCAACCCAAATGCATGTTCTCCACCCCAAAATTTAAAGCACGCCTTTGTGTGTCACTCCGATGATGGATTCCTCAGCCAAATCCACCGTTCGAACTCGAGGCTTTGCATGCAACCCTTTACCAAAAAATGCAAAACTGGGTGAAGTTTCTCACCTGTTCAGCTTTCAGCGTCAACTCAATGAAGATTTGCTGGAGTTTCTCGTTCACAAAGTTGATGCAAAACTGCTCAAAACCGTTTTTCTGCAGGAAAAGGGAGAAACCGCAGCAAGTCAACAAGGATTGTGTTTGTGTGTGTGAATGTGGGACGCAACTTGGGCATGGCTTTGGGTCTCCAGTTTTCATGGGACATCTCCATGAATGCAAGGAGGCAACTTCTCTCCTTTCCCTCCAGAAAGCACCATTAACACAAAGTGCAAAACTCCATTGCTTTGTTGCTGCAAAGGGCTCTCCGTCGTTTTTTGTGTTGCCAGGGCTCACCCTCCGCTCTGCTGGGCACCCACCTTGCCATTAAACCAGATTAAAAGCTCCCCATGCCATCTCCCTAAGTAATTGGAAAGGAATTCCCTTCTGCGATCCTTCTCAAAATGGCGGCAGGATGTCCCACCGCCATTTTGAGAAGGACCACAAGGGGAAATGGAGACATTTGGGCTTGCATCATGGGAGGGTGGCTTGCAAGGAGGAACTGGTCCCTTACAACGGTCACGGAGCAGCGAATGAATGGCAGGTGTGCTGACCATCTTTTTGGGGGATTTACCTGGAAGATCTCAAAGCCGTAGATGTCCAAGACGCCGATGCTGTACTCCTGGCGCTCCTTCTGCATGGCTTTGTTTACAGCCTGGAAAAAAGAAGGGAACGAGAGAGGAAAAGAGGTGAATAGAAAGAAGAGAAGAAGGGAGAAGGAAGGAAGGAAGGAAGGAAAAGAGGCTGAAATGGTAAGAGGTGTACAAAAGGATGGACGGTGCAAAGAAAAAGTGTTTGCCTCGTAACACCAGAGAAACACAGGTAGGAAATTTTGGCACGGCGCGCGGTTTAACGTCAGGGAGATCTTTCCTTTCTGTGCCTATTTTCTTGCCGCAGGGAGGTCTTAAAAACATACAAACACAGAGCTCCCTGCAAGTAGAAAGCTTGCACCTCAGGGAGACCTCTCCTTGCAATGTCTACAGCCACCCCTCTGTTATCTATGGATTATTTATCCACGGATTCATATATCCATGGTTTGAAAGTATTTTTTAAACTATATTATTTCCCAAGAGCAAACCTAAGGTAAATCTCTTCTTGCTGTGCCTATTTTCTATATCCACGGAGGTTGCAATCTTGCACTTCGCAGAGACCTCTCCTTGCTGTGCAAATACATTTCCTAAATGCAGAAATCCAGAAACTCACGTCCACCAAGAAGTCGAAGAGCCGGGCGTAGAGGGCTTTGGAGAGAGCGTCCCGAGTGAAGCTGGCCTGCTCCACGTTCAGCGTCACGTCGATGACCTCCTGCCGGCCGCCCCACTTGCTGTCCATCTTCCGGCTGGTCAGCTTCTCCTGGAGGCGTTGCTGGTCAATGGCCAGGAGGTAGGACGGGAAGGCCAGGACTGCGGGGAGGAAGGAAGGAAGGAAGGAAGGAAGAGGGCCACAGCCGTCATGAACTCACCGGTCACTTTCATGGAGCAGATGGACCGCGGTTTAGTGCTATGCAAAAAATGACTTTCTATCAAGGATGCTCTTGATGTGGATTTACTGCATCAGGAGGGTGAGACTAGTTGACCCTGAGGGTCCCTTCCAACTTTACACTTCTATCATTCTATATCCCATTTGGCTGCAAATTAGGGGGCTGAGAGAGTGTGACTGGTCAATAAAAGAGGCCACCCCAATGGCAATGAGGATGACTGGGGCCAATCTGGCTCCTAGGGATGCTCTCACCTATTCCCATCAAAGCAACCCTGCCTGGGAAATGGGGTGCTCTCACCTCCGGTTTTGTCTTCGCTGAGGATGGAAAGCCACTCTGTTTTATAGACTATAGCAAAGCCTACGACTGCATAGACCATGAAAGAATATGGAATGCCCTTAAAGACATGATGGGAGTGCCAACACATCTGATAGTCCTGATGAGGAGGAATCTGAACTCAGGACAAGAGACTACTCTCAGGACAGAAGACGGAGAAACAGAATGGTTCCCAATTGGCAAAGGAGTCAGGCAAGGCTGCATCCTATCACCCGATCTGTTCAACTTGTATGCAGAACATATTGTAAGGAAAGCAGGCTTGGAGACAAAAGGAGGAGTGAAAATAGGAGGAAGGAATATCAACCATCTTCTAAGCTATGCAGATGACCCCATAATACTAGCAGAAAACCTCCCAGACCTGGAACAATCACTAAGGAAAGATCCAAGAAGAAAGTGCAAAGGTGGCTTTAATGCTGAACATAAAGAAAACAAAGATAAGGACCACCGAGGAGGACCTTCACAAGTTCAACCTAGACAATGGAGAAATAGAAATAGTAAAAGAATTCCCATACCTGGGATCAAAGATTGATAGAAATGGGGACTGCAGTCAGGAAATCAGAAGACTAAGAATGGGGAAGGTGGCTATGAAAGAACCAGAAAAGATCCTAAAATGCAAAGATACACAACTCAGCACAGAAGTCAGAATCATACAAGCCATTGTATTCCCTATTTCCATGGATGGACGTGAGAACTGGACAGTCAAGAAAGAAGATAGGAGGAAAACCAACGCCTTTGATAGAATGTGTTTCTGGAGAAGAATGCTAAGGTTCCATGGAGAGCCAAAAGGACAAACAAAGGGGTCCTAGAGCAGATCAAGGGGGAAACCTCCCTGGAAGAAGAAGCCAAGAGGACCAAACTGAGTCCGTCGTACTTCGGACACATCATGAGAAGGCTCATTAGAAAAGACATTAATGCTGGGAAAGGTGGAGGGAAGGAGGAAGAGAGGAAGGCCACATGCTGCCAGATGGAGGAGGGACTCTATTATTACGGAGGTCACAGGTATGAGTTTGCAGGACCTAAGCAAAGAAGAAGCTATGAAGGAACTAGAAAAGATCCTAAAATGCAAAGATACACAACTCAGCACAAAAGTCAGAATCACACAAGAAGCCATTGTATTGGATGGATGTGAAAGCTAGACAGTCAAGAAAGAAGGATCTTTTTAAATATATATCTGAGGATCCCATGGAGAGCCAAAAGGACAAAGAAAGGGGTCCTAGAGCAGATCAAGGGGGAAACCTCCCTGTTGATGAAGCCAAGAGGACCAGACTTAAGACTGTTGTACTTTGGAGACATCATGAGAAGGCATGAATCATTGGAAAAGGCATTTATAATGCTGGGAAAGTTGGAGGGAAGGAGGAAGAGAGGAAGGCCAGATGCTGCCAGATGGAGGAGGGACCCTATTATTACGGAGGACTCTATGGGGATTTATTCATTAAGGGCTGGCAGGATTTAAGCAGAGCCACGGAGGACAGAGGGTCTTCTTCTTGGGTCACTGCCATGGGTCCAGATCCACTCGAGGGCAGTTAACAAGAACAAAAGACATGCTCAGAAGCACTCTTTCTTGCATCTTTCATCCTCACACCCAAACTTTTGCTTTCAGTACCAGACTTGGCTACTACATAAGGACACATTTTCCCACGACAGCCAGGAAAACTCACCTGGTAGTGACTTGACGCCATTAAAAATGACAATACAGTCAAAGGATCCTTGCTTCTCCCCATCACCCCCCCCAAAAAAATAGTTCTCCATCCCCCTTGGCAAATCGCATTCGTGCCCCCCTTCCGTCCCGACCCGCCCTCCGAAGTTTTCCCAGCCTTTGACTTACAATCCTCACTCTCCACCGAGGCGTAGTTGCCGGATTCCCGGAAGGTGATGTTGCCCAAATGGAGGATGCCGGCCACGATTTGGAGGACAAGGGCTTGCTCTTCCCCAGAGAGACCCACCACTTCCATGGCTGTCTGAAGGAAGAGGAGAAGCAAGAATAATAATAATAATAAGAAGACATGGCCAGGGAAGGATGGCCAAGATGGTCAAGGGTTTGGAAACCAAAGAGCCTCATGCTCTCCCCAAAACTGCATCAATTCTGTCATGTAGACGCAGCCCAAGATGAACTAAGGACCCCACATGGAGACCAAAATCCCTGAGGCTCAAGTCCCATGACATACAATGGGTTGCTATCATTACAATTAGTATTGGAGAGAGACCTTGTAGCGCCTTTGAGACTCACTCAAAGAAAGAAAGAAGTTGGCAGCTTCCCTAGACTTCAGCCTACTTCCTCAGATGCATTTCCAAATGATGCATTTCCAAATCCATCTGAGGAAATAGACTTTCGTCTAGGAAAGCTCCTGCTGCCAACTTCTTTCTTTGAGTCTCAAAGGTGCTCCAAGATCTCTCTACATATTAAAGCTTCATATGAATATAGTCTATATCCATATGCATCTGAGGAAGTAGACTTTCGTCTAGGAAAGCTCATGCTGCCAACTTCTTTCTTTCAGTGACTCTCAAAGGGGCTACAAGATTTCTCTATAGACTAACTTCACAGACTAACACAGCTATCCTCTCATTATAATTATTATCATCATCACCATCATCATTAATACAGTAAGCCATTGATATCCACTGGGGTTTGATCCCAGGAACCCCCAATGAATACCAAAATCCATGGATGCTCATGTCCTATTAAATGCAAGGGGAAATTATTATTGTTGTTGTTGTCGTTGTTGTTGTTACTATTGCAATGGACCCTTGACATCCGCTGGGGTTTGGATACCAAAATCCTCGGATGTTCAAGTCCCATTAAAAACAGGGGCGTAGTGAAACGATGTTCCTTATATAAAATTGCAAAATCAAGGTTTGCTTTTTGGAATTTATATATATATATATTTAAAATTATTTTCAAGCCCCGGATGCTTGAACCCATGGATAAAGAACCCGTGGATATGGAGAGCTGACTGTAAATACACAGCCTTTGCATTTTGCAGCAACGAATCAATTACGTCTTGCAACATTACTGCAAGCTCCTCTAATAGCCGAGCTGGAGATTCGCACCCGGCTCTTCCCTCTTGTCCAGAACTGAGCCTCCTTCCCCAAAAGTGGAGAATTCGCACTCTCGTCTCCCGCCTGGAGATGACCCATGAAAACTGGAATCTCTGATCTGGAAACATGTGCTTCCATACTTATAGTTTTACAAGGATAGTCTTTATCAGTTGATCACTTTCTCATTATCTAAATCCGATTGTTCTCAGAGGGGCGGGATATAAATTATTATTATTATTATTATTATTAATCTCCCAGACACTGATGGCTTCTATTTAGATTATTTCCTGAACGATCAAAACAAATCTATTTTACTAAATATGGCAAAGTTTTGTTAATTAGACGCAAGCTGCATCTGCAAACGGTAGCCAATAAGGATTGATGTGAGATGGGAAAGTTCAATAGGTTTACTGTTATTGATTGCATTTATTGATCAATAAAGTGTCTGTCTACCTGGATCTGAACCTGTTTCCAGAATGGAAATCCAACGTACCAGCGTCTCCTGGAATTCCTGACGGTCGTCAATGTCCTCCACCTTGTAGGACGCCGACTGGTTGAGGTAGTAATAATAATCCGGAGTAGTTATGCCCAAGTTCTCCCTCTGGTCCGGACTGGCTCCTTCCAGCAACTAAGGAGGAGGAGATGGGAAAGTTCAATAAGGACCATAAATACCAAATCCACAGAGAGCATTCAAAGATCCCCAAATATCTTTGCATCCATTAACTTGGCCATCCTGACAACAACCTTGCAAGGTAGGATGCTAAGTGTTGTGTGTCTGCAGAAGCCTTAGAAAAGGGACTCCTTTTGGGACTGCAAATGCTGGTTGGGGGATTCTGGGCATCGCAGTCCAAAGGAATAATAGGCTTTCTCCTCCTTTCATACTCTGGTCCCCAGTTGGAGAAAGTCAGGTTTGCTTCCCAAACAAATGGAGATGAATATATCAGGAAAAATAAAAGGAAGAAAAATAAGGAGAAAGGTTTATTTGTGTGGATGATAATACCGAGAGGGGAACAAGATAATAGGTTGTCTCCATTATCCGAAATGCTTGGGACCAGAAGCGTTTTGGGTTTAGGAATTTTTCAGATTTTGGAATTTTTTGCAAAAACATAAAGAGATCTCTTGGAGATGGATCCAAGCCTAAACATGAAATTAATCTAATTTTTGGCTACATCTTATACGCATAGCCGGATGATAATTGTATACGTAATATTTTAAATAATTTTGTGCGTGAAACGACGTTTGTGTCCATTGAACCATCCGTTAGCAAAGGTGCCACTCTCTCAGCCACCCGCGCAGACAGTTTTGGATTTGGGAGCCTTTCGGATTTTTGGATAAGGGAAACTCACAACTTGTACTAACAATATAGAAAAATGATTTCTAAAAAGCAGTTGGAAAACAGTGCGACGAAAACAACGCAGCACCCGATTTTCCGTAAAGCGATCCCCAAAATCCGGAGGACACATCATGAGAAGACAATAATGCTAGGAAAGGTGGAGGGAAGAAGAAGAAGAAAGATGGGGAGGCTGTATTGCTAGATAGATGGACTCTATTAAGGAGGTCATGGGTATGAATTTGCAGGACCTGAGCAGAGCAACGGAGGACAGGGGGTCTTGGAGGGGCCTCATCCACAAGGTCCCATGAGTTGAGGTTGACTTGAGGGCATTTAACAACAACAACAACATGTTTTATTACATGTGTTTTAAAAATTGCTTTTTAACTCGTATTTTAAAACAGAAATCTGGAGTTTACTGCGGAAGAAAAGCACTACAGTCCTATTTTGGAAATGCATCTGGGGACCTCATGGCCTAGTCACACTCTCTCTCTCTCTCTTTCCATGACCGACCTCACAATTGCAAGTCTTGAATATGATGCTGCCTTTGAGCTCCAATGAAGAAAGGCAGAAGCCAAACATGATTCTTTGATTCATCCATTCATGGATTAAACAGAACCTGGGAGCACAAACAGCTGCTAGAGTAGAGAGGAGCTATTGCAAATTTGGGCAGACTTGCCTTTTCCCTTCCTTGACTGCAGTTTTATAAAAATATATATTTTACAGAGTCAGGAATTTTCACTTCTCCTGAAGCGGGGATGCTAATAATAATAATAATAATAATAATAATAATTATTATTATTATTTATATCCTGCCCCTCTGCAGAGCAATCGGGGCGGCTTACAACATTAACATTTCCATACAGATATATTAATACCATTTAAACAGAACATAAAAATCCCAAATCCCACCCGTCTATTGTTGGACCCATCGTCACCAGGAAAGCAAAACCTAAGAATAACAGAAGCCATACCTCATCAATTTGCTTTATTTGTATTGAGTTTTAAATTTATTTTAATTCTATTCGAGTTTAATTTAGTTTTAAGGGGTGGGAGGGTTCAGGTGTGGGATCTAGGAATGTTTTCAGTTTTCTTTGTTTTAACATTGTTGTACGCCGCCCCGATTGCCGAGCAGAGGGGCGGGTTATAAATAAAATATTATTATTGTTGTTGTTATTATTATTATTATTATTATTATTATTGATGGATGTGAGAGTTGGACAGTAAAGAAAGCAGATGGAAAGAAAGTCATCTGAGATGTGATGCTGGGGAAGATGCTGGGAACAGATATCATGGATGGCCAAGAAGACGAACAAATGGATCCTTGAACAGAACAAACCTGAGATCTCTCTGGAAGCCGAGACGATAAAGGTGAGGCTGTCGTACTTTGTGAGAAGACATGGGTCATTGGAAAAGACAATAATGCTAGGAAAGATGGAGGGAAGAAGAAAGATGGGGAGGCCCTATTGCTAGATGGATGGACTCTATTGAGGACAAGGGTCTTGGACAAGGAGGACAAGGGTCTCTTTGACTCGAGAGCGACACAAACGCAGCGAACGGCAACCAAAGGTGAAATAGTCCCACCGACGTTTCTCAGGTGGGCTCACCTGATAGTAGATATGGAAGTTCCTCTCGCCAGGATTTTGGCTGACCACCCGGGATTTCTCAAGCAAGAAGTTGGAGATCTTGCCTCCGTCGGGTTCTCCGCCTCGGCTGAACTGGATCTCAAAATATTTGCCCTGATCGCACAAATACAAACAAAAAAGAAACGCAAGAGAAGGCTTGGTTGGTTGGGTTCAAATAGCCAGACTTCTTTTTACAACGGAGTGCAACCGATGGGCAAACGTCGGTCAAGAAGTCCTTTCAAGTTTGCAAAGGCTTTGCAACGCTTTGGAAAGTCATTTTGCAACGCCTTGGATAGCAAGAATCAAAGACACGTGCCTTTTCGAAAAAGTTGTTCAGTTAAGAAGTCCTTTTAATTTTGCAAAGGTTTTGCAAAGTCATTTTTAAAAGCCTTAGATAGTAATAATCAAAGACACGTACCTTTCCGAAAAGGTAGCTCAGTTAAGAAGTCCTTTTAATTTGCAAAGGTTTTGCAACACCTTGGATAGTAATAATCAAAGATATGTACTTTTCCGATCATTTCGGTTAAGAAGTCCTTTTAATTTTGCAAAGGTTTTGCAAAGCTTTGGAAAGTCATTTTGAAAAGCCTTGGATAGAAATAATCAAAGATATGTACCTTTCCGAAAAGATAGCTTGTTTTGCCTTTAAGGCATCCTTTTAAAGGAAGAAATTCTGTAAAGATGAAGATTACATTTTAGGATAAATTTGTCCAGTTCTATCCTATATCTTAAATTAGATAGAACTGGATAGTTTAGCCTGTTTTCATATGAATTTAAAATATAAAGAAGAGCAAGACTTGTATGGGAGGAAGTCAAGTGTTAAATGTTGTATGTGTTTTACTGGAAAAGATTGAAATATTTTTGGAAGAATGGATGTATATGGATGTTGTTAAGATCAAGATGTATTGTCTAATGTGTTATTTGTTTTGGAATCAAATGTTTAAGAAATTTGTTAGAGAGAGAGAGTTTAGGATAAATCTGAGCGTATGAGAATATTTTGGATGATTTTAACTTTGTGAAGTAATGCAATGTATCTTTGCGTTTATTTAGTTCGATTTGAGCCTATAAGAATGTCTTCCAGAATCCTTTAAATGCATTCACAAAACGTTTGGACAACCAAACAGAATGCAAATTTTTAATTTTAATGAACTTTTTAAAATGAAATTTCAATTTTTTATTTATTGTAAAGTCTTTTAATTGGTATTAATTGCATTGGCTTTTTGCAAAGTCGATAATGCCATGAATAATGCAACGACACAGGCTGATCTGCTTTCCTCCTTTTTAAATTTTTTATTTTATTTATTTATTTTGTCTGGGAGAAAGGCGGCATAAGCACAAAATAAATAAATAAAATAAAAAATTTTAAAAAGGAGGAAAGCAGATCAGCCTGTGTCGTTGCATTATTCATGGCATTATCGACTTTGCAAAAAGCCAATGCAATTAATAGCAATTAACAATTCCTTCCTAACTCTTTCACTGCAAAAAGACACACTTCCCTAACGCTGGTTAACATGTTTGCAGAAATTGCCAAAACCGTTTGTGTAGCAAATCCTTACAATGTTATTCATCTGTAACTCAGTTTCCTAAACATCTTTATGTTAAAGAGGTTTATGGTGTGGATCCAAGGTTGTTGCAATGGCATTTAAAGCCCTAAATGGCTTGGGAGTGAAAGATGGGAGTCGCAGTCCTATAACAACTGATGGGATTCCCAACCTGGCCCTACAATACTGCCATAAGGGGTACCCTTTCCACCCAAAAAAGACAAGAATTATCCCATTATTTCATTGCACAGGCAGGCTTCTCCAATCCCAATGTATTGGATTGCATCTCCAAAAATCCTTATCACCAGCATAGAGCTCTTCCAATATGTTGGACTACAATTTCCAGCATCCCCAAGGCCAAAAATGCTGGGAACTGTGGTCCAACACATTGGAAAGGCACCGGATTGGTGAAAGTCGGGCATCTTTGGGGGATTTGGGGAGTTGTAGTCCAACGCACTTGAAGGGCTCTATGCTGGAGGTGGGGATTGCTGGAGCTGCAATCCAATATGTCAGGAAGGAACTGGATTGGGGAAGGCTATGCTGGAAGCGGGGATTCTGGGAGCTATAATCCAACCACTGGAAAACTGCTTGGTGGTTTTGGGACCCACAGATCTTTGTGGTACTCACAAATCGGCTGGAGTTGTTGTTGCGCACCGTCTTGGCGTTCCCAAAGGCCTCCAGGAGCGGATTGGACTTCAGGATGATGTCCTTCACATGCTGCGAAAAAGAGAAGCATCCGGAGGCTCCTTACTCTCGAGAAAGCCCTTCTTCCCTTCTTCCTTCGTTGCCTCCTGACTGAGGATCCTCTCCCTTTGGAGAGAGTGGATCCCCAAGAAAGGATCCCTGGGCTGCTGGAATCGGGAAAGCCAAGGGCAAGGGGCAAGGAGACCGATCCATCCGGGGCTCACCTGGACTTTGGGGCCTCCGCCGGACACCCGGGAGATGTAGCTCATGATGTACTTGGCTGCCACCGTCTTCCCGGCTCCGCTTTCCCCGCTGCGAAGGAAAGAGGAGAAGAAGAAGATGGAGGAGGAGGAGGAGGAGGAGGAGGAGAAAAGGGGAAGAAGAGAAGAGGAAGAGGAAGAGGTGTAGAAGAGGAGGAGAAGTGGAGGAGGAAGAAAAGAAGAGGAAGAGGAGGAGGAGGAAGGGAAGAAGAAAAGGAGAATAATATGAAGGAGGAAAAGTAGGAAGAGAAGGAAGAGAAGAGAAGAGGAGGAGGAAAGGAACAGAAGAAGAAATGGAGAAGGAAGAAAAGAAGAGGAGGAGGAGGAGGAGGAAGGGAAGAAGAAAAGGAGAATAATATGAAGGAGGAAAAGTAGGAAGAGAAGGAAGAGAAGAGAAGAGAAGAGAAGAGGAGGAGGAAAGGAACAGAAGAAGAAATGGAGAAGGAAGAAAAGAAGAGGAGGAGGAGGAGGAGGAGGAAGGGAAGAAGAAAAGGAGAATAATATGAAGGAGGAAAAGTAGGAAGAGAAGGAAGAGAAGAGGAGGAGGAAAGGAACAGAAGAAATGGAGGAGGAAGAAAAGAAGAGGAGGAGGAGGAGAAAAAGGAGGAGGTAAGAGAAGAGGAGGAAGAGGAGGAGGAGGAGATGATGGAGGAGAAGAAAGAAGGGAAGAAGAGGAGGAGAATAATATGGAGGAGGAAAGGAGGAGGATAAGGAAAGGAACAGAAGAAGAAATGGAGGAGGAAAAAAAGAAGAGGAGGAGGAGAGAAGAAGAAAAGGAGGAGGAGGAGAAAAGGGGAAGAAGAGAAGAGGAAGAGGAAGAGATGTAGAAGAGGAGAAGAAGTGGAGGAGTAAGAAAAGAAGAAGAGAAGAGGAGGAGGAAGAGGAACAACAAGAACAACCACATTTAAAAGAGAATAAAAAGCCAAAACCACACGCTGCTACTCCATGAGAAGGGGCTTCTTTGTGAAGGAACCAAGGCCTGAGTGCATTTCCTTTGCTTCCTTTGCCTTCTTCCCAGTTTGGGAAAGGGAGCAGAGAGGGAGCCGAACCGAACGGAGGGTCGGTCTCCCGTGGGTTTCCCCGCGTCCCTCCTTCCCGCAACAGCCCTTTCCTTCCTTCCGGGGGTCCCCATAGAGTAGACAGAGCCAGGGCTGCCTCGCCTCTTCCCCAACAGCCCTCTTTGCCAGCAATCCCCAAATCTTTCTCTGATGAAATGAGCCCCACAAACGCAAACCCACTCCGGGATTGGAACCCCTCTCTCTGCCGCTTCCACATTACCTGATAATGACGCACTGATTCTCCCCGTCAATCAGCATATTGCGATACATGTTGTCCGCCAGCGCATAGATGTGCGGAGGGTTCTCGTACTGGGCCTGCAGGGAAGCACACCTTGGTTATTCATTACATTATTCAGATCATTCATTAAATTATTCAGATCATTCATTTTATCACCTTGGAGACACAAGGTGATAGACAATAAGTAACAAATAAAGTCCATTCTGCTTAAAACAGCCCCAAATTCCTATTTTTCTTTAAAAAAAGCATTCTCCTGAATGGCCACAAGGTGGCAGCACCAGAGCCAGGTGCAGACCTCCAGGTGAGCAGGAAAAGGTAAGCAGTGCCACTTCTGATTGGCTGCCGGGAGTTGATGGAGTTGCAAAGCCCATGCTCCACTGCAGTTTGACTCACAAGCCATTGAGTCTAGGGAAGGCCATGCATTTCCCCTGAAGCAAGAATGGGGGGGGGGGAATTAATTTTTTTGGACTAAAGGTAAAGGTAAAAAATGAAAAGAAAAAAATAATTTTTTTGGACTACAACTCCCATTATACTAATGAGTATAATTACTAATAACATCACAGTTAATAGGATATTAATGAATACAATATTATATGTATTCATTTTGGGCGGCGGTGGTGGGGAGGCTTCTTTCCCTGGGACTCTGCACGTGCTCAGGAGGAGTCAGTCAGTCACACTGTCTCAGCCAGCGACTGTAAAGAAGGCAGACTCACCGCTCCTTGGTACAAGTCGATCTCGCGGTCGGTGAAGTAGGGCAGCTGCTTGAAGGGATTGACGGAGATCAGCACCGGACCGATGTACGTCTGCGTTTCTCCGTTTAAGGACCCCTCCATTTTGAGCGTTGCAAAGAGGCCTGCCTTTATAGTTATTATATATGAATGCTTTTATTTGGGAATGGTCATTTTAGGGGGATTTTTGGAGGGGATTTTTTCCTCCCGGAGCATCCTACGCTTTTGAGGGTGCTGGGTCTCCCGTGGCAAGGGGGGCGGGCGCCTGGTCACTTGGCACCCGAAGCCGGCCAAAGTGACCATCCCAGAGACCCCAAAGGCAAAGCCCTTCCTTCCTTCCTTTCCTTTCTTCCTTTCCTTTCTTCCTTCCTTCCTTCCTTCCTTTCCTTTCTTCCTTTCCTTCCTTCCTTCCTTCCTTCCTTCCTTTCCTTTCTTCCTTTCCTTCCTTCCTTCCTTCCTTCCTTCCTTCCTTCCTTCCTTCCTTTCCTTTCTTCCTTTCCTTCCTTCCTTCCTTCCTTCCTTCCTTCCTTCCTTTCCTTTCTTCCTTTCCTTTCTTCCTTTCCTTCCTTCCTTCCTTCCTTCCTTCCTTCCTTCCTTCCTTCCTTTCCTTTCTTCCTTTCCTTCCTTCCTTCCTTCCTTCCTTCCTTCCTTCCTTCCTTCCTTTCCTTTCTTCCTTTCCTTCCTTCCTTCCTTCCTTCCTTTCCTTTCTTCCTTTCCTTCCTTCCTTCCTTCCTTTCCTTTCTTCCTTTCCTTCCTTCCTTCCTTCCTTCCTTCCTTCCTTCCTTCCTTCCTTTCCTTTCTTCCTTTCCTTCCTTCCTTCCTTCCTTTCCTTTCTTCCTTTCCTTTCTTCCTTTCCTTCCTTCCTTCCTTCCTTCCTTCCTTCCTTCCTTCCTTTCCTTTCTTCCTTTCCTTCCTTCCTTCCTTTCCTTTCTTCCTTTCCTTCCTTCCTTCCTTCCTTCCTTTCTTCCTTTCCTTCCTTCCTTCCTTCCCTCCCAAGGCAAAGCAAAGACCGCATGCAACTCACGTCCCAAAAGCTTCATTTTCAGGGGGCTGGGGTTCAGGAGGGGAGACCCTTTTCTGGCCCAAAATTGACCAACAGCCCCCCACTACACACAATTGCCCTTGCCCTTGCCTTTGCACATATTCCCCAATATATTCAATATTATGTGGCCTCCAGGTTATTTAGGCAACCCATAGTTCCAAAGTTCCAAAATTTTATATATATATATATATATATATATATATATATATAAAATTTTGGAACTGTGGGTTGCCTAAATAACCTGGAGGCCATATATATATATATATATATATATATATATATATATATATACATATATTTTGGAGGGGTCAAGGAGAGGCATAATGGAAAGGAAGAAAAAAGGGCTCCCTAGCACTACCACCCCAACCACAAAATTGGGAATGGACTTTCGAACATTTCTTATTTTGTGTTCTTTAAAATACATTTATTTAAAACATTTTGGGGAACGTTAAGGCTCAGAGTCAGACCTCCCTTTTGAGCATCGCTAAGACGCATAGATTTATATTTATACGAGCGCTTTTAGCTTTTATTTGTGTGAAAAAACTGCACACTCGCAGGCTCTCCAAAGTTATCCATTCATGTGGGATATCAATGTATTCCTACATATCCTCCAACTTTCCAAAATTGGAAGGGACAATCCCGATTACTCCTCAGCCTTCCCACTTTTCCAGCTGCTTTTAAAATGTCCCGGTTTCTCTCTCCAACTCCTTCTTTCCCCCTTTTATCCCCAGCTTACTTCCAACATATCCTCCAACTTTCCAAAACTGTCACAGACAATCCCAATTAATCCTCTGCATCCCCACTTTTCTAGTTTCTTTTAAAATGTCCCGGTTTCTCTCGCTTCTCACTACGTTCCCCCCCTTCGTCCTCAGCTTATTGTAAACTGCTGCAAATGAAATTCAAAAATCCAGATTAGGTGCGTATTGCTTCCCACAATAGTTTTAGTTTCAGAGCTATTTGGATGGATAGTTTCTTTTAAAATTGTATCCATTGTGATTTTAGATTTTACACCGTAGGCAGGTATATTATCTTGTTTTGGATGCTTATGTAAAGCGCTGTGCAAAACGTACGGCGCTGGATAAATAAACTTTAATTATAATAATAATAATAATAATAATAATAATAATGATATCTCCAGTATGTCAAAAAGGAAGAGAGAAGAGTAGAGAGTGGACTCTTCTCCTTCCCAGTTGGCTCAGGCAAAAGCAAACTGCGGCATCCATCCTTCATCACTTTGGACCTTTTGAACCTGCTCCGATGCCATGCTTTGGACACACCTGACCCCCGTTTTTCAGCTGCCAAAGCCCCCCAAAAGCCCCCCA
>JANUYF010000016.1:1259293-1299293 GCA_026167975.1 Phrynosoma blainvillii
CCTGGCATATATTTGCAGCAATATCCTGGAACAAAAATGGAGTCCATAGCTGCATCCGCATGGCAGAATTAATGCAGTTTGACACCGTTTTAACTTCCATGGCTCCATGCTATGGGATTCTGGGATGTGTCGTTTGTTGTGGCACTAGAGCTCTCTGACACAGGATAAATAGCTCACCAAACTACAAATCCCAGGACTCTATAGCATGGAGCCGCAGCAGTTAAAGTGGTGTAAAAGTGGATTATTTTTGCAGTGCAGTTGCCTCCTGGTTTAATTCTTTCTCTCTCTCATATATATATATATTTGTTTGGGCTTTTCCTTCTGGGGAGAAGTCAGATGGGAAAAAGCAAGAAATAGATCTCCAAGGGCTATTTCTGTGAACTATAGTTTCTCTAACTTGCAATTTGGGTGATTCATAGTCCAGTTTTGGCGCTGGAAGCAGAGAGGGATAAAAATAAAATAAAATAAAATAAAATAAAATCTCTCTCTCTCTTTATCCTCTCTTTAGGAAGAAAGAAGGAGAGAGTGGGAGTTGAAACTTCATTTCCCAAAAACTACTTTTGTTTGGGATTTCTTTGCCAAACAATCATCCTGAAATTGAAACAAAGACTAACTTCTAGATTGTTGTTCCTGAAAGTGTTTTAAACTGCAGCCTTTGAAGCATCTAGACTGGAGAAACAATCCAGTTTCGCACCGCTTTTAAGTGCTGTGGCTCCGGACGATAACGCCCCGGGATTTGTAGTTTTGCAAGGTCACTAGACTGCCCTGCCAAAGAGAGAAGCTGGTGCTTTGCCAAACTACAAATCCCAGGATTTATGTAGCCTGGAGCCAGAGCAGTTAAAGTGGTATAAAAACTGCATTATTTCTACAGTGAAAACACACCCAGAGAAGGCTGAAGAAGACCGTATAAAACTACAAATCCCAGGATTTCTGTAGGACGGAGGTACCATGGCAGTTGAAGTGGGGTCAAACTGGGTTATTTCTACAGTGTAGATGCACCCCTTTGGATGGATGGATTGATAATCATAGCTGAGATTTCAGACCCATATTCCTTATTCTTATTCTTCGTATTCTCGATTTCCCAGTCTTATTAAATTCAGGATTCTGTCCAAGAATCAGGGAATCAGTGAGGTACACTAACTAACGTTATTTCTACAATTGTGATTTCAACAATAAATAATAATAATAATAATAATAATAATAATAATAATAATAATAATTTCAAGTTTTCAAAGTCAGCCAGATGTTCACAACTGGAATTCTTGGAACAAACATGATTTGGATTCTAAGAAAATAGGAATCCTTATTTTTTTCCCCATTATAATGATTTCCATTATTATTATTATTATTATTATTCCTGTGATTTCCATTATGATAATTTCTATTGTTATCATTGCTTTTGGAGTCTTAGCAGATGTTACTGACCTACCTGGAAATGGAAATGATTCAAATTCTATCCAAATAATTCAGGAATCATTATTAGTATAATTATTTCTGATATTATATCATTGCAATTCCACACAGTCCCTTGTTTTCCCCTAAAAGCAGAATATGTGTGTGTGTGTATATAGTTTTATTCCAGTTTATAATAATGCAGTTTTATACCACTTTAACAGCTCTAGTTCCATCATACATACATACATACATATAAAATAGCCCCTTGTTTTTCCCTAAAGGTAGAGAAAAGAATATATATATATATATATATATATATATATGTGTGTGTGTGTGTGTGTATGTGTATATATATATATATATATATATACACACACACATAACAGCTCCTTGTTTTTCCCTAAAGGTAGAATATATGTGTATGTCTGTGCATGTGTATGTGTATATATATCACAGGTAGAATGTATTGTGTATGTGTATATTATATATATATATATATATAAAACGTAATAGCCCCTTGTTTTTCCCTAAAGGTAGAATATATGTGCATATATATATATATATATATATGTATATATATGTACATATGAGTGTGTATATATGTATATATATGTATATATATATACATATATATGTGTGTGTATGTATGTGTATATATATATATATATATATGTATACACACACACACATATATATGTATATATATATATACATACATACACACTCATATATACATATATATACACACACACACACACACACTAGCTTTAGGGAGAAACGAGGGGCTGCTATATTACATAGATCTATCTCTCTAGATGTGTTGCAGCACCTGTCGTCCCCCTCCAGACCTGTCTCCAGGTGTTTCAGCCAGAGCCTTGCCCTCCTTACCTCCCTCCTCCCTCCCTCCTCCTGGGTTCCTTCCCAAAGATGGAAGCAGCTGTGGCCAATCCTTGGGAGAAATAAATGGCTGCTCTTTCTTCCCTCCCACCTTCCCTCCAAACTCACTGAGTCTTTGGGGCTTTCTTTGGGAGAAAAGCAAAGCCCCACGAACCCCAAGCAATGCAAAGCCTAAATAAACCCTTTGTGGAAAGTGTGCCTGGGAGCCTCTCTCTCAATGCAAAGAGGAGGGAAACTTGGTCCCAAGTTGGGTGCCTTGGATCCCCCCCTCCCCCCCCAAGAAAGCCCTTTTGGGGAAAGTGTGGGGCCCAAGAGACCAAGTATTCCCAAAGGGGCAAAGGCAAGAGGCTCTGCCAAAAAGAGGACAAGGAGAAGAAGAGCCTTGCACTCACCATTGCTCTCTCTGCCTGCCAAGGCTCCTCTGCTGCAGGTGGAGCTGGTCAAGGGGGTCCCAGGTGGGCTCCTCCAGGTGAGCCAAAGGCCTGCCCCATTGGGAGGCTGCTTGCCCCCCCCTCTCCAAACTTAATCAATCCCCCCCCCCAAAAAAAAATATAAGGGAAGGAATCAACTCCTTGCTCCCTGGTTGCTCTTCCTTCCTCTGGGGAATGGGTTGGGCCAGAAGGAAGGAAGGAAGGCAGGAAGGGAGGGAGGAGGCAGGAAGGGAGGGACAGGTAACCGCCTGGCAAGGTGGCCTTTCTCGCCTGGTGAGATAAAAAGGGGGAGGGAAAGAAAAAAAAAAGGGGGGGAATAAATTAACAGGCGCCCCCTGGTGGAGCAGAAGCGCACAGCAGCGCAGCTCAAGGCGCGGCGCTAACGCAAGCCTGGCCTCTCCTGGCCAAAAGGAGGAACTGCAGCCCTGACTCCCAGCAACTACGATTTCTTTTTCTTTCTTCCTTCTTTCCTTTTATTCCTTTCTTTCTTCTTGTTTCCTTCCTTTTTTCCTTCCTTCTTCATTTCATAGATTCATAGAATTATAGAGTTGGAAGAGACCACAAGGGCCATCCAGTCCAACCCCCTGCCATGCAGGAACTCCCAATTTCCTTCCTTCCTGTTTCCTTCTTTATTCCTTTTGTTCTTCCTTCCTTCCCTTGCTTCTTTTTTCTTTTCGATCTTTTTTCCTGCTTCCTTCCTTCCTTCCCTTTCATTTTCTTCCTTCCTTCCTTCGTTTCCTTCTTTTTCTCTTTCCTTTTGTTCTTCCTTCATTTCCTTCCTTTTTTCCTCTCCTTTTGTTCTTCCTTCCTGTTTTTTTCCCTTTCCTTTGTTCTTCCTTCCTTCTTTTTCTTTGCTCTTCCTTCCTTCCCATTTCCTTCCTTTTCCCCCTTCATTCTTCCTTCCTGTTTCCTTTTTTCTTTCCTTTGTTCTTCCATCCTTCCTTCCGTTTCTTTTGTTCCCTCTTCTTTCCTTTTTTTCCTTTTCTTCCTTACTTTCCTCCTTTTCTTTTTTCCTTTCCTTTCTCTCCTATGATTTTTAACTCCTTTGCCTGATGAAGAACCCAGTGGAGCTTTGAAAGCTTGCAACATGTATAATGTGCATTCTGGTCGTTCCAATAAAGGTATCCCTGTTCTGTGGATTTTGGATGTTAGTGTAGTAAGCAACTGGTGTTGGGGATTTGGGACGTTTTGTGGATTTGGGGTGTCATTGTAGTAAGCAACTGGTGTAGGGTGAGATGGGGTGCATCAGTGATTCCCAAACTAGTGTTTTGGACTTCAGCTCCCAGAATCCCAGGCAGAGATGGCTGAGGAGGGGAAGTCCAAAACACCTGGAGGGCCAGGTGTTGTATTATTTATTTTTGCAAAGTTGTTGTTTTGGATTGCAACTCCCTGAGAATCCCATTGGCTATGCTGGCTCGGGGATTTGGGGAGCTGCAGTCCCAAACTGGAACTTTCACAAGCTCTGCTTGAATCTAAGAAACAGGCAGAGAGGTATGAGTTTGGCTGCCATCTGCATGGCAGAATTAATGCAATTCAACAAATTAACCACAATGGCTTCATCCTATGGAATCCTGGGATTTGTAGTTTTACGGGAAGTTTAGCCAGAAACGTCTGGTACCACAACAAACTCCAAATCACAGGACTTCACAGGGTGGAGCCATAGTTAGTTCTATCACTTCCAAAAATTTCTCTACAGTCCTCCCACCATTTTGCCCCAAAAACAAGACCGAAGCCGACAACATCTCTGCAAATATCTAGCATGGTCCCCCTCAAGGGTGCTTTTTATTATTATTATTATAATTATTATTATTAGAAATATCGGTTCATTTCATCATATCTTGGGAGTTCGGGTCCATCCTTACCAAACAGAGCGTAGGGAGAGGGAAGGAGAAAAGGCGACGACGGGACACAAAACACAGAGCGAGACGCACGGAAAAACTGGGGAGCCATCCATCACTCTGCAAAACGTGGAGCGCTTTTTCACGAAGAATGTGTTAATGCAAACTTGGAATTAAAAAAGAGAAGAACCCAGACTCGAGAAACAGGAAAAAAAGGAAGTTTGGATAGCCTGACAGACGCGCCGGAGCCCGGAAGCTTCCGTGTGACCGTCGTAGTCGCTGCTGGTTTGGAGAGTTGCGGCAATCCTTTCTTTTCCCATCCGTTTCTTCCCGCCTTCTGGGAAAACGCCTGCGTTGTGTTGTCTTTGTTGCTGCCAAAAGTCACATTGTGGTAGCTACAAACTCTCCCCGCCACCAGCGGCTGCCAGTCACCCGGAAGCTCCTGGAAAGAGAATGGCAAATCGTTACGGCAATGGGTCCGAAAGAATTTCTCCCCTGCTAGGTCAGCCACAAAATCCAAGACACACACACACACACACACACCAGGAAAACAAGAGGAATCAATGGTTGTGTGTTTGTGTCCCTGGGTATGGTGACAATTGGGTTAACCCAACAAAAATAGTCCATCAGAAGCTTCTCCCAACCAACCTTTATCAAGAAAGAATCTCAAGTCTCCACTTTGCACACACAACCATTAAAATACGGATGAGGAGGATAGATGCCTGGTTCTCCTGAAGCTGTTGGACTAGACCTCCCATCACCCCTTTGACCAGTTTAGCCACTTGGGGCTGATGGATGCTATAATCTGGAAGTCTGGAGGGGCCATACCTTTTCGCTTTAGTGCAGCGATTCCCAAACTCTGCCCTTCCAGGTGTTTTGGACTTCGGCTCCCAGAATGCCAGACCACTGGCCAAGATGGCTGAGGAACACCTGGATGACAAGAGTTTGGGAAACACTGGTTTAGAGTAACACATTCTACAAAATTTGGAGAAAGGTGTCCATGACTGGCCAGATGGGTGGCTTTCCTCAACAATGAAGGCTTCCACCAGCCTTGCACCCTTCTTTCCTTCTCTCCCCACACAATCTGACTCTCTTCTTCTCATCCTTTTCCCAAAAGAAAAAGACAAAAACCCCAAAGAGATGTCTAACAGTGAAGGACTTTTCAAAAAGGCAACCAGCAAGAGACAGAAACCACAGGGAGAATTGGGGCCAACGCCAGACCCTTGTCTGAGACCCCATTTTCTCCCATAATCCGTTACGCCTCTTTATCCAGGATCGGCTTTGCAAACCATGATTGCCAAAATCGGATGCACAGAAAGATTTCTCTCTCTCTCTCGATAAGACATCCATTCTCATCTCTCTCACACACAGAACAAAAGCAAGGCTTCTTGCATCTATCCCAAAGTGTCGACATTTGGAGATCATCCCCTGAAAGGATGGCACCAAGCTGCCCAAACTGCAATTCTGCCACCTTTCTTATGTTTTTTAAGGGCTCAGTAATAGTTTGGTTAAGAAAGACAACAACAAACCAATAAAGGCAGAGAAAGAGATGAGGAATGGGATGCTCCACCTTCTTGCTTTTTGTAATGCATTTTCCCATCCGACTGATGCTTTCCCTCCTTCCCACCTACCCAGGTAATTGCTCCAAACAATCATCAAAAAATAAGTAATAATATCTTTTTTTCCCCAGAAGAATTTTTGTGCCTCAGTGTTGCAAGTTGTTAAGTGCTACACAAACAAACCTGTATGATATGGAGGGGGAGAACAAATGATATTCAGAAAAGAGAAAGGGTTGGGGAAAAGGTTGAGGGAAGGACTGGGCAGGAGACAGAGAGGGGAAAATCGAGGTCAACAAGGACCCATTTATAAATACATATATACACACACACAGAGCCATGACATTATTCTACCCACCAAGCCTTGTGAACAACTGCATACACTGACATTTTTTTTCTTAAAAAAAAACAACCAAAGACAAATAAGTCAACTTATTTTTCAGTGAGTTGAAAAGTACTGACCTGACGTCATCTTTTCCGGGGAGGTGTTGAAAGGACATGATCTCCACATGCCAGCAAACACACCCCCTACACACGGGGAGAACCATTTCTGAAACCCACACTTCAAAACATTCATGTTTTCAGACATCTGTGTGTCCTGGTGGCAGCCTGGAATACCTTATCCTACCCAAAGGTAAATGCTTTTCCCCCCCCACCCCTTTTTTCTGGAAAAAAAAAAACAAGATGGGGGGGATTCGGAAACATTCACTATTGCAGCAAAGATGGAGAAGGCACTGTCTAAGGCGGACGGAGGGCAACTCGGCTAAGAAGAGGATGCGGCAGCCTCAGCAATCCGAAAGAGAAGAAGAGGCAGGGAGAGACAGACACTAAGTGGAAACTTAAAACCGGAAACGTGGCGGGGAGGAAAGAAAAGTGTGGGGTGTCCCGGCGGTGAAGAAGTTGGAGTCACAACTGAATCGTTTGTGAGCAACCTTGTAGTACGATGGAGGATTCTATGATCTTCTGCAGGTGTGTAAAACAGCTAGAACACAGCACAAACTAAGATGATGAGCTTCAGCTATCAATGATGATGACTAAAGGTTGACTGTTCCCCACACCACAAACTGTGCAACACAGACACACACACACACACACAACAAACAAAATGTGGAAGAGAAAGCAAGACACCATGGCAAGACCTCCCCCAAAATCCCTGGACCGTGCTCTGAGAAAGAGGGCGTCCTGGACTGCTTTCCAACCTCCAGAAAATGTGTTTAGGCAACCCACCTTTGTGTTTAAAATGTGAACTAAAGGAAAAATGGGTGAGACAGTGGTGGGGAGGGGATTTAATCGTCTTGACGGAAATGCATACACATTTTTTAAAAAAAACATGCATCGGGTGGAAAGTGGGAAGGAAAGAATCAGAAGAAAAGAAGGATGACGTTTTAAAAAGGGAAGGGGGAAAAAAAGCGGGGGAGGAGGCTCAGAAACAGTGAAGCTTCTTGACCCTGCACAAGAACAAACTGCTTTCTGGCTCCCTCTTTCCCTGTCTCACCTGGACCCAAAAAAACATTTGTGAGATTTAGAGGGAGTGGGTGGGAGGAAGGAGAAGAGTTCAGAGAACGTGAAGAGGTATAATAATACTGAAATAAAAGGTCCAGAGGAAGAAGGGTGAGGGAGGAATGGGCGAACATGGTTCCATTTTCTTTTTGCCTTTTCCTGACACCTGGAAGGTTCTGTCCTCGCCGGCTGCTTCAAAAGCCAATCCCCAGAGGTTTTTGTTTTGTGGGTTTCTTTTTTCCCCCACATGATCTTATGCAACTCCATGTGGCAAGTTTTTCTATGAGTCCTCAGGGTTCCTCCTTCTATTGTCGCCCCACCACCACCTCAGGTGTCTAAAAGGAATCCTGAGTTAAAAGTGGGGCTGGTTCAAGATGGCTGCTGAGACGTCTCACACTCCTTGGGGCAGAAAGAGGAAGAGAAGGAGGAGGAGAGACTCACTGGTGTTTCCTTCTGTTCCCCCTTTTCCCTCCGGGAAAAGTTGTTGTCTCCTCACTTTGTACCCAGTACGGAGAAGGGAAGCGAGGAGGAAGATGCAGCGGCAAAAAAGTCCAGCACGGTCTCTGGTCACATGATGCCATTGGTGAGGTACTGGAAGCCGTCATAGAGCTTGGTGGTGATGGAGCGCATGCTGCCGTCCACCATCTGTTCGACCAGCAGCTGGAGCTGTTCCTCCGTCATGTTCATGTGGAAACGCTCCTTCAGGTTCCGGATGGTGCTGGAGCCGTGGAAGCAGGGTAGCTGGGAACCTGCAAGGGTTCAAGGAGGAAGACAGATAGGAGTTAAGACAATGATTGGGATTGCGCACTGGCTTGGAAGGGATCTCCCAGCAGTATCTGCAGGGGATACTGGGAACCATACTCCAGCCATTGACTGTATCCAAATTTGCAAGTGACTTTGGTCTAAAATGGCCTCACATTGCTTCAACTGTTTTATTTTAACCTATGGGGCTGGAGTGGTTTTGCTTATTGAAACTGTCTTTGTTGTGTGCCTTCAAGTAGTTTCCAACTTATTGTGCCCCTATCACTGGGTTTTCTTGGCAAGATTTGTGCAGAGGAGGTTTGCCATGGGCTTCCCCTGAAGCTGAGAGTGTGTTACTTGCCCAAGATCACACAGTGGGCTTCCATGGATAAGGTGGGAATCGAACCCTGGTTTCCAGAATCATAGTCTAACACTCAAAGCACTACGCCATGCTGGCTCTCCTAAATTAGTTTAGATTGACTTTATTGCATGGTGCCCTGATATCTCTGGATATGAAAATTATGACAACTTAATGAATAAAGCAAAAACAATGAAATGTTTTGAAGGTCAGATCGTTTCCCATGCCTGGTGCTAGGGCTCACTTCACACATGGCTCTTTCGGTAGCAGAAGCTGAAACACTGACTGTTTCTGATTTATTTTATTGGATTTTACTCCACCTTTCTCCTTGTAAAGTTAATAACAACAATGCCTAAAGTTAATGGGAGAATCAGAAACATGCCAAGCAATGAAACCATTAAAATGACTGAAACATGACACGTAATCATTTAAAACATCAAAATCATTTAAAACAAACAAACAAAAAAAAACTATTGATAAGTAGCAAGGATAGCTTTAAAATGCAGTTTTAAGGGATTTCTAGAGCTGGAGGATTTAGAAATGGTGGTACAGGTGCTAACAGCCTTAAGGCTGGACTCCCACAACACACTGTATAGGGGGCTACCTCTGCCCCAAGTTTTTAATTAGAAGTTTAATTAATCTAAATGGCAGCCAGATTGGTTACTGGCACATCTAGGACTGATCCTATTACAACATTAAAATCACCCCACTGGCTTCCAATTCGTTTCTGGGCAAAGTACAAAGTGGTTTTTCCCCCCCACCTTTAAAGCCCTACATGGTTTGGGTCCAGGTTACGTACAGAATTACCTTTTTCTATATAATTTGACCCATAATCAGGTGGACACTGACTTTAGTCAGCTAAAACCAGGCAGACTGTTACCCAGAAGACATCTTCTTTCTGTGGAATGACCTGCCAGAAGAGATTTGTCAGCTGGAAAGGTACTGCCTGAATTCAAAACTGCCTCTTCTGGCAGTCCTACCCTGATGCTTTTTAAATCATGAGTTTTAAAAGATACAAATTGATTGTTTTTGTTACATCTTGGTTTTATATGCTCTTTTTCACTGATGTTATGTGTCTAACTCTGGTTCCCCATTTTGATGGCGAAGCAATTCCAGAATCTGCCAAGCAAGCACTCACCCTGCAGACAAGTCCTAGATTTTGATGGCAGCCAGAAGGCAACAAAAGCCTGCTCTGTGCAAATTCATGGAAGATAAATGGAGCAATATTTGTTCAGTGAGCTAAGTGGCCACCTCCAACTTCAGGGGCAGCGTACAATCCCATGCTTGATGCTGGGGGTTAAGTGGGGTTTGGCTGCTCCTGTCAAGATGCTATGTTTTGTCATATTCCAAAGATATCTCTCCGGCCACTGTGGCTAACCAAAATTCTGGACAAAAGTAGCCTCTGGTTTAAGACCAAGGAAGTTCTTAACTATTGTACAGACTAGTTAACTTATCTGATCATGCAGCTCTTGACACTCACAGATGACCTGCGCTACTGTAGGACCCTGACTGTCTTGCATTTCTCCTAAGCACCGCTGGCAACCTGGAGGACAAACTGATAGAAGCGCTCATTACTTAAAGCTCTCCTTTGCTATGCCTGCCTCGACAGCATATAGTTTTTGTGTTTTTTGGGAAAGCTAAGCATTTGGGTTCAAAGATGACTGGGCCTGACGTGAAGGCACTACTCATGAGGATTCCTACAGATGCATCCCCTCAAAGGAGTGCCCATACCCAAAAAACAAGCATTCTGTTCTAGATACCTTCATCGCCATGAAGAGGAGGTCTTTCATAAAGCTAAAGGGTCCTGATTGCCTGCCTAGGAGCAAGGGCCCCCAGACAGTACAAGAGGGATAGCTTATATCTGTGTTATTTCTGTAGGAAAATTCGGTTTCTTCCTAGCTACTGGGAGGATTTTAGCCAAAGTCAGAGGAAGAGGGAAGCTTGAAGGATGCATGGTAAATTGCCTCTGCTGATTAAAACATTCTGGGGCTTTGGGCCCAAAGGCCTTGACTTCATTCCAGTATAGGTCTTGGGCCAGTCTCCCAGAATCCTTTGCAACTTTGGAGGGATTCTTCAGTGAAGATATAGATAACCTTTGGTGGGTACATTTGAAGGGGAAACATTTTCTACACATCTGCAAGAGACTCACAATGCAGGTGCCAGATGATGAACTGTAGCTACTCAGAAACTCCCCCCCCCCCACAAAAAAAGCCCTACCCCATCCCAACGTCTGGTACCTTGTTGCATGATCTCCACAATCTGCACCACTTTGTCCATGTGCTTCCTAGCAGCGATGAGACCTTGCAGCATGAGCATCTTGTAGTAATTGAACATGTCACCGTCCAGGCCACCCATGACCTAGGAATTGGAAGCCAGGGAGGGAGACGTACATTATGAAATAAGAAAACAGAAGGGGAGGAGGCAACCAAAAGAGAAAAGCAAAAGGTGTCTGCCTGCTAACATGTTGCTCTTCAATAATCAAGAGCAATCTAGATCAGTCACAAGGGTCATTAAGTCCACAGGGCTCCTGAAAGATGCTCATCCAACCTATGTTTCAAAACCTTCAAAGAAAGAGTTTGTCACTCTTTCAGGCAGTCCGTTCATTGCCAAACAGTTCTTACACTCAAGACTTTCTATCTCACTATTAGGAAGAATCTTTTTTCTTGCAGTTTGACTCCACTGATTCACGGCCTATTTCTCAATGGCATTAGGGGAACTCCAACTCTATCATTTTATGATTCTAGGAACAGAAGCAAGGAGTCCATAGGATATGGTGGTCTGCCTCCTGTCTTCTTGGAGATCCTCCTCCTATGCCATGCTGGCTCTCATACCCATCCCTTAACTCCAAAGCCCTGATGAGCCACAATTTTGGCTCTCCCCAAACTTACGTCCACAAACTCAGTGGTGAGCTTGAAAGCTGAGGTCTCAAAGCCAAGATTTCGGGGCGAGCTGGAGAGGATGAAGCCAAAATCGATGTGGATGATGTGCCCCTCAGCGTCCAGCAAGATATTACCATTGTGCCTTTTAGGGGAGGGGGCAAAAAAAGAAGAATGAGCCATCAGTTGTGTTGTGTTGCATTTCAAAAAGCAGTTTGAATGGCAAACCTCTTCTTCCTGACATGCATTACTGCTATAAATTCAGCGTCATCCGTGGCAAATAATGAAGCAAATAGTATGTAACATCCCAGCACACTTTTGCTGGCAGGGTCCACCATCCTCTCACAGCCAGGGGAAGAACTGGACCCCCACATGACCTCTATCCAGCCTTAATCCTCATCCAGCAATCAAATCAAATTTCTGTTGCTGGAAACATACAGGGCAGCTGGGTTGGGGTGCACTCTCTCCCAGGCCAAGGCCGATGGAAGATGGGCTCCCATGAGTTCTGTAGTGTGGAGACTAATGAAGAAAACCAAAGTGTGTAAGTGTGACCTTTCTCCCCTCTTCCCAGAGCATGAGGTGTTTTTTCACTGGAAAATGGCCCCAAAGACTTAAATAACCTGCAAAAGGGGTGGCTTAGCTTGCCCATTTCCCAGAAAGAGGGAAAGCAAAACAAAACAAAACAAAACAGGCTGAAAAAGTATGCCATAAATAGAGAGCAGAAATGATATGAGGTCACTTCCTGGGATAATATGTGGTCTGCATCTCCTATGCAGCTGGGTCACTCAACCCCATCCCATACTTTTCCCTTCAAGAGGTCTAACTGACATCTCTAACAGACAGACAGACAGACAGTCTCTTCCTTTCTCTTACCTATCCTTGACCTGGAGCAGGTAGCAGACCAAGCAGTAGCCAGCGCAGCTCTGGACAAAGTTGCGCTGGGCAGTCAGGAAGGCTTCGGTGGTGTAGTTGCCATGCTCCTGGAGAAAGTAGTCGAGAAGGGAGAGCTGTGACTGCTTCTTAACCTGGTGGATGGAGACAGCGTTGACCACTGGCTCAATCATGCCGCTGTCAGCTGAGATGACCAGGATCTTATATGGCTTGATCCACAGGGGGACGCGCTCCTGTTCCCAGATGGACTGGAAAAAGAAAGACAAAGAAAGATTACTCTGTGCTTAGAGCTACTGGGGTGAAATATAAGGGACAAGGCAGCTACTGAAATCCCTCTTCTATACAACCATTAAAGCAAAGGTGTGCAAAGTGGTTATATTCGACTCAACAACAAAAAAGTTTTTTATAATTATTTTTTCAAAAATGGTTTCAAAATGCCATCTAAGGGCTACAGGTTTTGTTTTGTTTTTTTGCCAGGGTTTGGGGGGCCCTTGTGCTGTTTTAGGTCCAGAAAAGGCCTTTTTAAAAACTGAAAGTAAACTAGAAGCAACTTCTGGTCACTGCTGTATTTGAAAAAAAGTCCTCCCTTGGGTCAATCAAAGGCCTAAAAACACAGTGAAAATGCCCCTCACAACTCCTAGAAGGCATTAGGAGGTATTTTGGGGGCACAATATTTTGGGAGGGCTTTAGGGTGGGGATGCAGTTGAAGTGCAATGTGGCCCCCCAGAGTTGACCACCCCAGAACTAAAAGGACAGCAGCTCTGTCCCTTCCTTCACTTGGTAACTATCAAAGTTAGAACCCAAATTGGAAGGTTAAGACCTTCTTATTTAGGCAGGCCTTTTGGACTGATTTTTTTTTAATGATACAATGGAACAGTGTTGATAATGGTGTGTTTTTATTCTGGCATGTTTTTAATCATGTTTTAAATGTATTTTTAAACTGTTTTTTAAACTACTGGCTTTTAACAGCACTATTATTTGTTTGTTTTTCTATTTTTATAATGTAACATTTTAGCCATCTTCTATTTTTAAATTTTGTAAGTTGCCTTGGCAGGAGGAAGGTGGGGTATACATTGAACAGAATAGAATAAAGTAAATAAACCAAAACAAAACATACTACGTTGAGCTTCTGCAAAATAGTTTGCCCAGAGCTTGAAGAAAGACCCTTTTGCTTTTGGACAACAACTTCCAGAATTCACCAGTCAGCCGTGGGCCTTTCTGCATGCACATCAGGAGCTCTATGTACTGAGCAATACTGCCCCTTCCTTACCTGCAGCTGTTTCAGAACTTGGAAGGCCAGCAGCTCTTGCCGGAGATCGTCGCCACATTTCACGATGACAGAGAGCAGGCGCCAGTTGGGGAGGTGACCGTATGGAGAGCCCTCCCGGATCCGCCTGCAAGAGAGTGAGGAGAGAGCGTTAGATGGCAGGTCTCTGGGTGAACTTCAGAAACTTCCAGGTGGGAACTCAGGCAAAGCCAATTCTCTCTGGTTCCCAGCACAGGAGGCCAAAGGGGGTGGGAAGGCATAGCAACCCCTACACCTCCCATTCCTTTCTCCATTCACTTTTTACCTGACTTTCTCCTGCCAAGGCTCCTTCAGGGCGACAGCAGACGGGTCCTCAGGGTCTCTCTTGAACGACGTTGGAGTGTGAGCAAGCTGCTCAGAGAGGCGTCGTCTGCAGATAAAAGTTGATAGGGTTAAGGCAAGTAGCACCCTTGGGCAGATTTCCCTGGGAGTTTAAGGCAGGATGCATGTGTTCAGTATAAGGGATTGGTGAATTGGCATTCCCAAGCCTGGTGTATCCTGAAAGACTGCAGATATACAGACCCATTTTGTGGGGCGGGGGTGAGGGGGAGGTTTTCTGCACAGAATAATCCTCCAGAGCACTTTGGGGTGATCAAATACTGGGAAATGTTGTTCTTGTGTACGTTAAAGTTGTTTCCCACTTATAGCAATTCTATCATGGTGTTTTCTTGGCAAGATTTGTTCAAAGGGAGTTCACCCTTGCCTTCCTCTGAAACAGATACTTCCTCAGAGGGTGAGTGGGGATTCAAACTGTGATCTCCAGAGTTGTAGTCCAATGTTAAAACCACTATCAGGCTGGCTCTCTTACTGGGAGAACACAGTGCAAAAGTCTCACGCCTCTTGTTTTAAATCTAGAAAGTTTCCTGTCTGTCAGGAAACCCATTTTTAACTAGAAAGTGAGGAAATGTATAATTGGAAACATTATTTCCTTCCCCTGTTAGTGTTCTGTCTAAAGGTACAATTCTTGCTATATATATAATCTGTCACAAGAGAGAAAAGAAGACAAGCTCAAAAGGACTATTTTGTGTGAGATAGCTCAACAATTCTGCAGGATAACCACAGAAAACTGATCATTTTATAGGAGTTTTATATATAGCACTTTTTGTACAAGTACTGCATTTTCTCTAGAGTTTTAATGCAGCATTCTAGGGACCTTGCTTAGTTTTTATAGAGAAGTTTGCAGTCTTGGAGGAATCCAGGCAATGCCAAGGGGGAAGAATCTGCAGAACAGTTTAGCAAGTAGGAACCAGCTGAACAAGAAGTCAGAGTTGTGCAAAATAAACAAATATTAGCATCCAGGTTGAGTATCACTTATCCTAAACGCTTGGAACCAGGAGTGTTTGGATTTTCCCCCAGATTTTGTAATATTTGAACATAAAAGGTAAAGGTATTCTCCGCTGACAAGGTTTATCAAATCGTGTCTGATCGTAGGGGGTGGGACTCATCTCTGTTACTAAGCCGAAGAGCCAGCATTGTCAGAGACTACTCTGTGATCAGCATGACTGCACAGGCTGTTTACCTTCCCACCAAAGTAGTATCTATTTATCTACTTGCATTTGCATGCTTTCAAACTGCTAGGTTGGCAGAAGCTGGGACTAGTGACGGGAGCTCACCCCATCATGCAGCACCCGGGCCTTGAACTGCCAACCTGCCGATCTTGCAATCAACAGAGTCAGCATCTTAACCACTTGAGCCACCACATCCCTAATATTTGAATATACATAATGGGATATCTTAGAGATGAGACCCAAGTCTAAATATAAAATTCATTTATGTTACATAAAGACCTTATAACCTAAATGTAATTTTATACACAGTATTTTTAATATTTTTGTGCATGAAACAAAGTTTGTGTACAATGAACCATCAGAAAACAAAGGTGTCACTATCTCAGTCACCCCGGAAAAAGGTTTTGGAGCATTTTGGATTTTCAGGCAAGAGATACTCAATCTGTATTAATTTATTCAACCCGCCTCTCTGCATATTGTTTTCCAAAGGCAGTCACTGGGGGACCGTGGGAAATCCATGGCCTCCTCTGCCAACCCACCTTCTTCTGAGAGAAGGTGTTATGTCTACATTTTGGTTCACCTGATATCTCCTGCAGCAATGAAGACAGGCTCTTTGCTCTCCTGGCTGGTGATGCTGTCCACAGAAAACTGGGAGATATTGTCACAGCTGTTGGTGTGCATCTCCGGGAGCTGAGAGGGAGAGAAAGGAAAAGATGTGTGGGAGGAAATGGATGTACCTCCTCACTTTGGGGAAGCATCCTTGAAGGAGCAGCCCCCAATCAGCCCCATAGCCTTTCACCTTTGCCCTAATGGCTTATTTTACCTGCGGGCAGGGGCAACTCAGCCCCAAGAGCTGAAGGCAGTATTTATGGGGAAGGCAAGAGATCAGGGATGACAAAAAGAAAGGAACAGAGAAGGTCAGGTAGGTCTCATTTGTGACACCAGACGACTTCTGGATTTCCACCTCTCCTTCCCTCCCCAATTTCAGGGTGAGCAGTCAGTTTGGAGAAGGCCAGATGGGGCTGGGGCACTACCTCCACTTGCAGTTCCCCGATATCATCCACAGACCACGCTTCGTCGTCATTGTCGTAGTTGGGCACGGTGGTGAAGCTGCTGGCTCGCTGCTCGTGAGTGATTCCGCATTCTGGAAGGTTCTCCACAGAGCGTGTGCTGCGGATGCGGTTCTCCGGGATCCGGGCCGGAACGTTAGTGGTGTCAAAATTTTCACATTCAAGTACTTCCACGTAGATTAGGTAAGGAGCCTGAAAGGAAGAGGAGGAGGGAAAGAGACAGAAGCTGATCAGGCAACTGCACTGCAGAGGCTGGCAATTCACTTCTAGTCTGAATCCAAGGTGCTGATGATGGCATTCATCTCTAAAGGGACTGGCACCCTGGTACCTGAAGGAGCAGCTCTTCCTACACACACCTGCCTGAGGACTGTCGGAGGGGACCTCTGTGTCCCACGTGCAGGAACAATACACTACAACTCACAATGATTCTGCCAAAACACTCCCAATTTTCTGGCGCCAGTGATGGGCCATCTTTTCCTTACCTTGTCCTTGGAATTTAGCACGACGGCCTGGGTGTGTGGGACCCGCACCACGTGGTGGTCGAAGCCAGCGGTGGGGAGCCAGACACGAGCCGGCAGCTTGTGGTTGAGCAGAGAGAGCTCAGAGATGAGGCGCTGAGTCTTCTGCTCTTTGGTGGGCAGCGTTGTCAGGCGTTTTCCGATGGCCATCAGCGACTTGATGAATTCGCGCTCAGGGGCCAGGCGGACGGGCTGCAGGGGGCAGGAGTAGATGATTTGGTTGTTATGTCATTTTTATCCAGGGATGGAGAAAAAAAAGAGATGTTGGAGCCATTATATTAATATCTACCTCTATGGAGGCATGCCAACCCATTTAGGACTCTCCATCAAGAATGTATTAGGTTATCTTTTTTCTCAACTTTTCTACTTTGATAATGCTGGATTAAGGAAAAGAGGGTCCTTAGCTCAGGCCTTTATCTTCTCCTAATGGCCCTACAGATGGAAATTCACAGCTGCAACACAGCATCCATACCCTGGAACCAATACCTAGGGACCTCTGAGCGTCAGCTCAGTGCTGTCGGTGGCTGTGGTGACCATCCAATAGATTAATCCTGCTGCAAGAGATCTGGCTTCAAGTTCTTTTCCTTAATGCCTGTTTTGTGCTCTTCCTAGACTCCCATCTTCCACTATGCTGCTATTAAAAACAGTGCCTCTGAGCAGGTGCCCAATGCCTTATTGCTGAGACTGCTGCCTCCCTTGGAAAGGGAGGAAGGAAGGAAAAAAGAATGAAGAAAACTGCAAAAAAACCACAAACTCCAGGTCACTTCCTGTTGGGGAAAAAGGCCTCTCCTGGGTGTAAAATGAAGCAAATCTGCCCACCATTTGCTGGCAGGGATACCCCCAATCTGAGAACAGAAACATTCAGTGGCCCTCACCTTCCCCACCTCTGACCTATGGCTCACTTAAAAGGAGAGTCACAGCTCCCAAGATCTTCCAAGAGAGGCAATTACTGTATATACTCATATAAATTGCCCTAATGTATAAGTTGAGAGCAGGTTTAGGTTTGCTCAAACTTCTTCCCCATGGGAGTCTCTTCTGATGTGGCTTCCTTTCAGATGTGTGGAACTACAGCCACCATCTTGCTGCGTTGAGATGATGGGAACTGAAGAGGTCAAAGGCTGTTGGTTCATTTTGTCCCCCTTCCCCCTTACAGTTCCAGATTTAGATTGTAAAGTCCTTGGAGCTTATCATCACTCAGTAATTCATGAAGCATGCAAATAAAAAGGATAATTGCAATCAAACAACCAATCATCAATAAAAAGCAGGTAAATCTCTGCCCCTCTCTGCCTGCTCCAGTATCAACAGACCCCAGGATCCATGGATGCAAATTATGTTTTTGACTACAGACTATGAGGTTTTCCATTACACAAGAGCTTTAATGACTGCAAAGCCCATGTGAAGAAGAAGAATCCAAGGAAAGGGCAGGGCCGACATCAAGAGAGAAGTGAGAGAATGGCTTTAGAGACAGAGAGATGCTGCTGATTGGAACAATGAAAAGAACTGATTTACAAGCCAGCGAGACACAGCTGACTGGAATTAATTGGGAGAAATTAATTGGGAGAAATATATCCCTTAAGTCCTCTCCCCTAACAACATCTTACATATATGGCCTTCCCACTTGAATCAGGGAAAGGTGAAATTATTTGCTGGGAAAGGACTTGAGGTATGATTGGAAAGAAGGGGGGAATTGCAATAGAAAGAGAAAAACTGATTTTGTAAATTTTGTTTTATGCAAAAAGAGGCAGAGGGGCAGAGGACAGAAGAAGCTGATAATCTGAACCAAACACATCATGTGCTAAATTAAAATTTTAAAAGGGGAAGAAAATAATTTAAGGTAGCAAGAGAACAGCATTTCCTCTTTTATCGATAACTCTGATTGAAAGGGGGAGAGAGGCTTGAGAGAATGACTTAATTTCGAATAACTGACTATGTTTTTGTGCATGGCCTCACTTCCTATAATTTCAAGGGGATTAAAAATGAGATAGGAATGGAAGTAGTTAGAACTGGGGAGGTGGATTGAGGAAGGAGAGAGAGACATACTTAAGAAATGTCTGCAGACTGTAAGACTAGAGTTGTGAGACCCAAAAAGCCACTTAGGGCTTTCATCCTCTCTGAGAAGACACGGTACCCATTTATTTGGTTAAAGGAGGCTTGGTTTCCCCTATTCATCCACATCCAGGTTTCCCCTATTCATCCACATCCACTGTACTTGACAATAGGCTCCCCTTGAAGACAATTCAGAAGCTCAGAATTTGGGGTGGCCTTTAGATGCTTTGTTGGGTGCTGTGGTAAAGAAACATATGAAAACATCCTCTGATTTCCACTTTGCCCTTCTGACTTTTCTCAGTGCTTCACCTCTCAGAGCAAAGCTTTATGTAGATATGAGAGACAGGGACTCCTCTGCTATGGCACCCTGCCTGTACAAAGCCCTCTTCTTGGAGGCTTCTTTTGTGCCGACTTTGGCTTCATTCTGCAGCCAAGTTTAAAATCCAGCTCTTTCCACAAGCTCCTAAGGCATGGTGACTAGAGTTTAACCCTGATCTATCAGATCATGGATTTCTTTTACCTCGCTAAATGTTTCATTTTTAAAAACATTCTTTTAACCTGGTTTACTGCTGTTATTCTGCAGTCTGTGCCCTGGGGAAGGAATGCAATAAATATTTTAATGCATAAAAACAAATCCAATTTTGAAACAAGATGTTGTTCTTGGCTGCAAACCAGGAGCCTGGTGCCATGCAAGAGCTGGGCCAATGAAACCACTGGCAATAACTCTAGAGCCAGGCAACGCATGCACAAGGCGGTATGAGCAGCGAGGAGGAAGAAAGAGGCACGGTTTTTAAGGAAGTCCACCTGCCAAAGGCTAGACTGTTGGTGCAGAATTTGCTCGTTGGGGATGGAGAGCAAAGTGTGTTGGCAGGAGAGAGAATGGATCTGCCTTCGCTGCTCTGGCAAAACAAGCTGCGCAGCCCAGGTGACAGGATGGCTTAGCGCAGTGGCAGAGGTGAAGATGGTGGGGCTGACCCAGAGGAAATGCTGCTGTCAAAAAGAAAGAAGGGTGTCCAAAAAGAAACGAAAAGACAGAAGAAGGTAGGGAAACCAGGCAAACAGCCCAACGGCGACTGGAGCAAACTAAACACGGGGGCCACTTACGGAGCAAAAGGATCTATCAACACTGTCCGTACTCGATGACAACTCCTAGGAAATGGATGAGAGGGAGGGAAATAGGTAGCAGTCGGTAGTTGTTTTTTTTTAAAAAAGAAAGAAAAGGGTTTGAGGAAGGGAGGAAAGTTGAGGAGAGAAAAGGCAAAGTTTAAAACCAGCTTTTAAGCCTCTCATTTCCCACCCTGCTCCAAATATCCCCCCTCCCCAAAATTATCTCTGCCCAAGCAATGAAAGTATCAGCTTTTTCACCTTTTGCACAGCAAATGCAACCCTCTCCCCAGTATGTTGCTGCCAACCATCCTGCATGCTCCGGGGAACTCAGACCTAGTGTTCTGCATCCAGCAGAGGATAACCAGACAGTACTGAAGGACTCCCAAGCAGCTTGGGGGAGCATGGGTTCAGTGATTCCAGGTGTTGAGACTCCATTTAGCCATCCAGCAGTCAACGGGCCTCTCCTGTCCCCTCTTTCCAGAAGCACCAGCCTCCCTCATTCTGTGGCACCAATATTCTGTACTTTTAACTGGGAAGAGACACCTGGGTCCTGTGGGATGGCAAGAAGTGGGCATGTGGGGCAACACATATGGCATCGGGGAAATGGGAGGGAAGAGGAACTGAGGATGGGGAGCATGGCAGGGAATATAATGAAAACATTGGCTCAGAGGTATGGGAGTGCTGCTTGTGTATTTCCAGTCTACAAAAATCTCAGCAATGTTTTAGAAATAAAATAAATCCATTTGCTCACACACAGAGAAAGAGAGAAGAAGAGGAGAGAGAGAAGAAAAGAAATATAGAATCTCTAGCTCACCAGGCTTCCTGGGTCAGAGTCAAATCTTAGTACAGCTTCAACATCCCAAGTTGGAGACAGAAGAGAGGCTATGCCCTGGATGCAGATTTAACCATCTTAGATGGCAATGGTGAAGAGCTGTTAGCAGAGGAACAGCCTGCACTGATTTCCAGCACTGTCCCTTTTCCATCTGAAGCCAAGATGTTCTGAAGGGACCTTAAGGATTTTATAGAGAGACACTCCCCACATGCATAAGCCAGACAACAATAACACCAAACTTACTCTCTCTCTCTCTCTAGGGATAGATCTAGTGAGCAAATGGGATAGGGGACAGGTGATGCCCCCATGTTTGGCTGCAGTGACCCACTGTGGCATTTCGCAGACATGCCTCCCTCCTGTGAACCACTTTTGCATTGGTCACGTTCCAATTTCCCTGGTTTTCCCTTTCTGTTCCCTGCATTGGTGGCAAGCCAACTCTGCCCATGCTTCATCAGAGAGGGACTTCTCAGTGCCACCTAAAACAAAAAACAAAACAGCAACCAACCAATCACCCATCCACACACCTCAAAATAATTTCTGAAAATAGAATTATGATTGGGCTGGCAATTAACCCCACTTCTCCTTTATTGGGATTAACCACACTGAGGCAACCTAGAAGCCCCAGGGGCCAGAAAAATCTTCATTGCTCATCCAATCACCTGGGATGACTCCCAAGAGCCTGTAGGTGACCAAAGCAAGGAAGCTGTTTTAAAAATTGTTTCTTGCATGCACAAACACACACGCTACTTGATACCAATTTCACACACCAATTTAATCTGATTTTGATTGCTGAGCAGGGCTAGGCCCAATTGATCATTGGACAGGAGAGCCCCAGATCAGGAGTGTATAGGTGGGTCTGGGAAAAGAATCCTGCCAGAGACCCTAGAGACCAGAGCGGAGGCTGGTGAGCTGGATGGACTCCTAAGGGCCCAACTCAGGACAAGGGCAGTGTCCTGAGTCTCCAGTCTCCCACTGCTCAGACACCTTCTCTTCTCATTTGCTAAGCCCCCAAATTGCTGCCTTCCTTGCAGGGGAAGGGGTTTTGACCTCCCTGAACATTAATGTGGCTCGCTTCCTCACCTCTGGAGAAAAATGAAAGACTGCTACATGAAAGACTTCTGGAGAAGAATGGAGGACATCAGATGTGGGCAGAGGATTCTGAATGAGGGAGGAGAAACTAAAGAGTCAGAAGGGGGAAATGGAAGAAGATGGCAAAGATTTTTTTGCTCCCCTCTGAGGTGGAAGAGAGAAAGAGGGTAGCACAACCAGGGAGGGGAGGTGTGTACCCAAGTTATCAGCAAAGGACAAGACGTGACACAGCAACAAAGAGGGATGGACTTTGCCCCATAAATGCCTACAAACTGGCTATTAATGAGAATTTTCCGCTTGCAAACTGATGACGATAGGGTGCCAAGGGGATGAATCACCAACTGTTTTATACTGACCCCTCTCACCACCATGGCAGAGGGTGCCTCTCTCCAGCACAGAGACAGTCCTTGTTACATAGACAAACACACATACACAGAGGAAGATCACATTTTTCCTCAGCGTATTAAGCAAAACTATTGGGGCAAATCACGCAATCTGAGAGGATCTCCCATAAAGTGGATCTATCATTTATCAGAATGGGGACTGCCTTCAAGAAATAAGAAGACTAGGACAGGGAAGGGCAGCTATGAAAGAACTAGATAAGGTCCTAAAGTGCAAAGATATAACTCTGGACACTACAGGGAAGATAGTCCAATCCATTGTATTTCCCATCACCATGTATGGATCTGAGAGCTAGACAAAGAAAGCGGATAGGAAGAAATTCAACTTATCTGAAATGTGGTATTAGAGAAGAGATTAAATCAAGCCTGAACTCTCCCTGGAAGCCAAGATGACGAAACTGAGGCTGTTGTACTTTGAACACATCATGAGAAGAGATGATGCTCTAGAAAAGGCAATAATGCTAGGAAAGGTGGTGGGAAGCAGAAAGAGAGGAAGACCACATGCCAGATGGAGAGACTCAATCAGAGAAGCCATGGCCCTAAACCTACAGGACCTGAGCAGAGAGGTAGAAGATGAGGGGGTGGGGGGGTTGGAGGTATCACATTCATGGGGGTTGCATGGTGTAGTGGTTTGAGTGTTGGACTAAGGAGACCAGAGTCTGAACCCCTGCTGAGCCATGGTAATCCACTGGGTGATGTTGGGCAAATCATACCGTCTCAACCTTAGAGGAAGGCAATGGTAAACCCACTCTGAAATGTGGCCAAGGAACACCTTGTGGCAGGTTGACTTAAGTCAGTGTTGATGTAAAAGCACCTAACAATTGAGAACCAATGTGGTGTAATGGTTTTGAATGCTGGAGTAGAATTCTGGCAGACCAGGGTTCAAATCCCTACTTAGCCTTGGAAAGCTCCTGGGTAAATGTGGGCAAGTCTCTCTCTCCCTCTGTCTCAGAGGAAGGCAATGACAAAGCTCCTCATAATAAACCTGGCCAAGAAAGCTCTATATTTTTAAGAGCCAGTATGCTGTAGTGGCTTGAGTGTTGGACTAGGACTCTGGGAGATCAAGATTCAAATCCCCGCTCAGTGTCACATGCTCTCAGCCACAGAGGAAGGCAATGGTAAATCCCCTCTGAAGAAATCTTGTCAAGAAAATCCCAAGCTAGGTTTGACTTAGGGTCACCATAACTCAAAGATGACACGAAGGCACACAACGGAAGGAGAGAACAGGCAGAATCTTGCCCTTTCCAGGAGGCTCCGGCAAAAGCAAATTGCGATTTGTATGTTCTTCCTCTTGTGCCTGCTTGACTACACTCAGAGGTTGTTTGGCTAAACGTGCCCTGCTTTTCATCTGTGAAATGTTGGAGCTTATGTGGATAATGAGGGGAGAGGCGTGATATACTTAAGAGTCCACACAGTCATTGGTCAAAGAGATCCAGAGATCTGATAAAGGAAACCTGACTCAGGGGAACTCTGCATTAATTATGAGCGGGAGGCTCTGGTTTCCAGGAGGCCAGTGGCTGAGCTAGTCTTGGGCAACCGGAGGCCTCTGAGACACCTCTGGCTCTGTATTGGTCCTCCCTGTGAACAATGAAGCGTCCGCGAGCAGGAGCGGATTTCTGACTTGGCAACTCTCGAGCCAGCAGGTTTTTCTGCTCACTGCCAACTGGAAACCTGGCATGGGAAGCCAAGCACAGGATGCCTGGTCTTGCTTGGTGGGCACAGCCCAGAAAAAAGCTCACTCACAAACACACACACACACTCTAAATCAGAATGCTGCAGATGACTGTAATCTGTAAATGTGACTTCCTGGACTACAACTCCCAGAATCCCCCCTGCCAGCCTATCATAAACATCGCAGACAAGGCAGCCAGAGTTTTCTAGTTCTTACACAGTCGTCTGAAGGAGCTGCCTTCTGTCCCTCTGCCCCAGTTTCGTTCAAGTTGTCCTGCATCATACATATGACTCATAATCTACTCCTCCTCTAGGAAGGCTATGGAGGGAGGAAGGGAAGGGGAAAGTTCTTTCGTGGCATCAAATATTCATTTCCTACTCCAGCGAGACTGAAATGCCACCCAGCTTTTTTCCATCTCTAATGATCTCCCAAGGCCCCAAGATGGGGAAAGGCACAAAGGGAAACCAAAACCTCCCTCACTTGCCTTTGCTAGTTTGGCAGCAGGCATTTGCAAACTATAGACATCCTAGGAGGGAAAGTGAATGTTCAAACAAAGCAAGAGACTGTACACCTGGCAGAGAAGAGCATCCGAGAAGATCTGGAAGATATCTGGAGGGGCCCTGAGACAGAGCTTCCCAGCTTTTCATTTAATTTTTTTGGAAAACATATTACATTCAGACTTGCAATTTTACACAGAGTTGCCACATCCACCTCTGTTGAGATTCATCAGGGCTACCCACCCAGAGCCTGGAAATATGAATGGGTTTTGGAGTACAGCTCCTAGAATCCCCTGGCCAAGAATGGCTTGGGGATTCTGGGATTTATAATCCAATTTCTTCTAAACTCTGATCCAGAACTGTTGCTGGCTCTCTTCTTGCAATAGTAAAAGAAGACTCTAAGGACTTGTCAGCAACCTGTTAATGAAGTGCAAAGCTTCTTTCTATAAAAATTAATTGGGAGGGAGAGAAAAAATAGTGTGACACAGGACCCTGGGATTTTCCCTCTTGCTTCTGCCACAAACCAGGCAAGCTGCTGCCCACTATGTTGCAGGGAAAAGAATGACTTTACAGAGCAATAAAGACAGCATGACTAGAGAATATCTTCAGCCAGCCAGGCAATACAACCACCCAAGCCCATTTCTCCTTTCTCTCCATCTGGAATGAAAACTCTGGAACCTAACTTAGACTATCACAGCACACAACTCCTTCTGAACACATTCATAATGTTTCATCATAGCACTTGTGCAGATCTGAAGCAGAGAGTTTGGGGAAGAGACTTTTTATTTGGACAACTGCCCTCACACTAAAAAGTTATCAATAACTTTTTAAAAGAAGCTTTCACTTATGTCTCTGAATATACTTTTTATCTGTATTTGGTTTAATTTCTGCAAGCTGCCTCGTCTCTCAGTTTTGAGGAAGAGGAGGAATAGAAATGAGAGAAGAAGAAAAGAAAAAGAAGAGGAGGAGGAGGAGGGACCCCTTGAACATCATAACTGGGAGCCGCACTGGCTGGGGAGGGTTCTATTGTCACCAAAAAGTCACCTTCACCAGTTCTGGATTTAACTTCACACTGCTTTAGGAGCAGAGGACAAACATAACATTAAAATCCAGGAATGTGACCAAAAAGCGCAGCACTGACAATGTTAAAGACCAATCATACTTCAGGAGAGAGTAAGGTTGGTTTAGTGTTGGGCTAGTGCTCCAGAAGGACAGTCATACTCTCTCAGCCACAGAAGGCGGCCATGGTGGTAACCCCCTCTGACAAAAGCCACACAAAGAAAACCCTGTCACAGAGCCATCTTAAGTCAGAGCTGAACTGAAGGCCCGTAACCACTACAGATGTCTCAGGGATGAATTCCATTTTGGGAGAAAGGCAAGATATAAATCCAATAAATAAAACTCCTCCCCAGACAAGCCAGGCTAAGAACAACTTTCTGGATGCCCCAGTTCTCACCTCATCCTCATTCTCCACTTTGGGGTTGCTGGCTGTCCGCTTCAGGTTGCTGCTTAGGCTGATGCTGACGGTGGCGTCCGACTTGGAGCGCTGGTGAGTCCTTTTGGATGGCGAGAGGCCCATGTCCGGTGCTGGGCCGAAAGCTGGCAGCTCCCTCTTCCTCTGGGCTGGCTTGAGCTCATCTGAGAGGATCAGCTTGCGCAGCTTGGTCCCGCGGGAGTGGCGCTGGGTGGAGATGTGCATGTCAGAGGAGTAGGCCCCCAGGAGGAGGGCACACTGGAGGGAGAAGTTGATGCTCTGGCGACAGCGGTGGACGATGTACGGCTTGATGGCGTCCCCCACGTCCTCATCCATGTGGATGTACATATTGAGCAGCTGGGGCAGGTAGAAGTCCACATCCTCGTTCCGGAAGCAGAAGAGCCGGTTCCCGATGTAGGCCTGCACCCCGGGCTCCTTGGAGTTGTACAGGTACGAGATGGCCATGGAGATGTCAAAGAGCTTTGACTCAAAGAGACGTAGCAGCCACGACTGCTTGGCCGAGTTGTTTTTCTGCCGACGACGGGCACTCTTCACCGAACTGGACCCTGCCTGTGTCTGCTCCTGTTGCTGCTGCTCCTCTTCCTCCTGGATCTTGTCCTCTGGGGGATCGTCCAGACACCGGATCTCACAGCACTCCCCATTGGGCAGGGACGGGCCGAGGTGCCGTGAGGAATCCCCCCCCTCCCGCAACCGGATGGATCCGTCAGGTGAGATACAGTGCATCAACTTGACTTTTTCCAGCACTTCCTCGCAGGCTTTCTTGGCCACCTCAGGGTCGATGACGGCCAGCTCACCCACCCCTTCCGTGATGACCCCTAACACCGTCGCCGTGCCCCCACTGCTCCCCTGGGGGGGTGCTGTTAGTGCCACCGCTGCCGGCATCTCCCCAGTTGCTTCCTCGGGTGATGGTGAGGAGTCTACAGCCAAGTCGCTCATATCCAAGGCGGTGGTGCTTCTTCAAAGCTGGAATGGAAGGCAGGAAAACTGGAGTGAGATGGTATTGGACTGTATAAAATATTATTATTACCAGTAGTATTAATTGAGAGTTTGAGACTATTAGTTTTGAGAATCTAGGTGGCTTACAAAAATGTAGTTAAAAAGTTCATAGCCTACAAAAATTGAAAAGGAAATAAGCCATCATAAAATTAATACTAGTCTAAAACATACAAATAATTAAAACCACAACCATAAATAAAAGTCCAGCACACTATAAAAGACCTGTAGTTTGTTGTTAACTGCCTTCAAGTTGGCCTTGATTCATAGCAACTCTGTGAATGAGATATCTCCAAGTCCCTCTATCTTTAACTGCTCTACTCAGATCCTGCAGGTTCTAGGCCTGTTTCCTATTAAAATAAAATAAAATAACTAACAGAATAAAAAGGTCTTTGCCTGCTTGTGGAAAGACAGCTAGAAGGGCACCAGTTTAGCCTCTCTAGGAAGGGAGTCCCAGATTCTGGGATCAGCTACCAAGAAGGCCTTGTCTCCCATGTTCATACTAGATGTACCTGTGAGGATAAAGGAACAGAGAGAAGGACCTCCCCAGGAGATCTCAAATCATACAGAGGTTCATATGGAAGCATGTGGTTCTCTGCTGCCTCCGAGGGTCTAACCATTTTAAATAATAATAAGGGAAGCCATTTGTTATTAGAGCCATTTGAATGGAGTGTGGAACTGAAAAAGGAGATCTCGAATCATACAGGAGACCCAAGAAGGAACAGTGCTCCAGGGTCCAGTGGCAGATGGGAAGGACTGAGAAAGGCAGAAGGTCAACTGTTCCTGGGATCTGCCCACCAAGTCCTAAAAAGTGGCTACTGCCTGCTCCAAAGCTCAGTTCTTTCCAGCTATCACCCCTGATCTATGCTGAAGATGAGTTCAAAGGAAAGGAGCCCAGTGACTAGCAAACCTGTGGAAACCCATTCCCAGATAGCAGTTTTCCCTAAAGTGGTGCTCACTAGGCAGGTTAGACTACAAGTCTCATTATCCCCAAGCTAGCTTGACTTTGAACACCAGGCTGGGGGAAGCTGATGTCTGATCATTCAGAAAAAAATAATATTACGACTTAGAGCCATGTGAATGGAGCTTGGCTACAACCCCATCTGGAGATTAAGCAAACACACTCACATAGCAGCCAGAGGAGGGCTTAATCTCTGCCCTGAAAAGGAAGCTTTTACTCAGTGGCTTCACCAATAATGATTCCAATTCAAGCACCAGGCAGGGCATGGTTTGCCGCCTGCGAGGGCTTACAGGTCATGGGGTCTTGAATGGAATGCCTCCCCCCAACACTCCCTGCTTTCTAATTCAACGGGAGAGTTTTATTCAAGAACAGATAGCAAGTTTATCTGCTTAACTTGTGATGTAACCCCCGCCAGAGGTGGAGCAACCTACGGAGTGAGCTGCTTTCATCACATGCTTCTGAGCTGTTCTGCTTTCTGTGATCTCTCCCTCTTCATGTGTGCCAACAAGACAATGAGATGCATGCTGTTTTCCTCAGGGTAATCCAGAGATTAGCTCAAGAAAGGACCTTCCTGGCATATAAGCAGGAGTTTTCCAAACAGTCTGTCCTTCTCGTCTCCTTTCCATGTCAAATTATCCCGTGGAGTGCTGCAGAGAATAACTCCAGGCCGCTCAAGCCTGGTTGCTGGGTAATTCTGAGGAAAGAGGGAAGGAGGATGGGAACACTACACCCTGCCCTGGCTGCCCCACAAACTATTACTACCTCTTATGCTACAACCCAGCGGGGGTCCAGCATGTGATCCCTGAGCAAAATGACCTCCATGCTGCAGTCAAAGCCAGGGACCAAGCCTCCAGAAAGTCTCAGAAATGCTCTTCTGGAAGAACAAACCATATCTTGATCAAAATCCCCCACTGAGATGTTTTTAAAGAATACATCCAGTGGCATTCTGAGGATGTGGATCATAACCCACACAAGCTTATGCTGTTGTATGTCACTCTGTTAAGTCTTTAAAAGTGCCACAGCCATCTTGGGCATTCTGCTAAATCAAATGGAGGTGTCTGCCTTTCCAGAAACATCCAGCTGCTACAGGCAGGATTCACACAACACATTTCCAAAATGCTCTGTGCATGTTCTCTCAGGAGCAAATGGTTTGCGATTCCCCCCTACCCACCGACCCCAACATTGCAGGGGATCATGGATTGCCAGAAACATCAAACCAAACTAGAAGAGGCCAAAGTCCACTTTTAGATATGAAAAAGTATTTTAAAAAAATTAAACATTGCATAGAAGCTTTAAAACCTATTTAAAAGGGGGACTGCCATTCTGTGACCTTCTAGGAGGCACAATTCACCCCCTTTGTGCTGAAAGTAGTGTGGAGGGCTGTACAAAACATTCCACAAAAGGACCTTGAGCATTACTCCTCCCAACTCTTCCTTGTTGTTGTTGTTGTTGTTGCGTGCCTTCAAGTTGTTTCCAACTTATGATGACCGTAAGGCAACCCTATCACAAGGTTTTCCTGGCAAGAATTGTTCAGAGGGAGTTTGCCTTTGCCTTCCTTTCAGGATGAGAGAATGCGCAAGAGCACCCAGGAATTGAAAAACAGGAATTCAAACACTGGTCTCCAGAACTGAAGTTCAATGCTCAAACCACTACATCATACTGAGTCTTGTTACCTCTCCCTTACAGCAACCTTGTAAGGTAAAACCTTAGTGTAATGCCAGTATTTGGATGGAAGTGAGTAGTTACATGGAAGATGCGCCATTGCTATTTCATGCAAAGTAAGAGCAAGGGGAGAAAAACAGTGTGGTGTAATGATTTGAGTATTGGACCAAGACTCCAACGGATGAGGGCTTGAATTCCTGCTAAGCCATGGAAACCCATGGGATGACTTCGGCCGAACTGTACTCTTAGCCTATGACGAAGGCAATGGCAAACCTCCTTGGAACAAATCTTGCCAAAACCTTGTGAGATTTGTCTTAAGTTGGAAATGACTTAAAGGCACATAACAACAACAGCAGCAGAGGGAGGAGAAGAGAATTCCAACTTGGCAAGCACAGTGCCCTTTTGAAAAATATGTTTCTTCACTTCTAAAAGGTGTAATCTGCCCTGGGTGCACAACAAATCCCCAGGCACTATATGTAAGGAAAAGGACAATGAGGTAGCCCTCTGAGTTCAATACGCATTGCATAAGAGCTCTGGCCTGCCAAACTGACACATACACCCCTGGATATAAGCAGCAGACATCTGGATCCCATTAGGCCGCAAAGCTTTTTCCCCGCACTCAGCATTTTGCAGATTTACTGTACATCCATTCCACCCCCTGCCTCCTCCATCCCAGAGAGGCTCAACATGCAGTTCCCCCCTTGCATACTTTTAGCACTGTGGTATAGCCCTGTCTCCGTCTCCAGCCTCTCATTAAGAAACTGCTTGAAAAGCAGAATAATAATAATAATAATAATAAATAAATAAAATGTATTTATATCCTGCCTCTCGAGGCGGCTTACAACATAAAACAAACAATCCCTTCCTCCAATAGCCCCCCCTAAAATGCAATTAAACAAAATATAAAAACATAATTAAAATAACAAATAATAAATAATTTAAAATGGCTAAACGAAAATCAGGGACAGGGAAAGGAGGAGGACAGTGATTTGATAAGGATATCAAATAAATGCCCATCAAAACAGGGTTGGTTTGATTTAGATCAAATTGATTTCAGTCATAATCTAAATTGCTTATCTAAAGGACTTGCTTTTAATTATTTAAACCACAGTTTAAGGCTGTATCTGCATTGCAGGAATAATGTAGTTTGACACCATGTTGACCACCATGGCTCAATGCTATGGAATCTTGGTATTTGCAGTTTTGTGAGATACTTTAATCCTCTTTGTCAGAGAGCTCTGGTGCCGCAACCAAGTACAAATCCCAGGATTCCATAGCATTGAGCCAGGGCAGTTCAAGTGCACTCAAATTGGATTATTTCTGCAGTGTGTTTTGGACCAGAGATATTCGGAGATACCCTTGGTCTGTTGTGTTTCTATGAAGCTGCCTCTTAATGACTAACTGCATGATTCTTTCCTTGTAATTGTTTCTAGAAGAATAGTTTTGTTTATCTTTTGCAGCATCCCCCCCCTTTAGCAAGAGCATCGAACCATGACAGTTAAAGCAGTGTCAAACTGCAGATGCAACAGTAATCACTAAGGAGGAAGAATATGTTTAATCATCCTTGTGACCTCACTGGAATGGAGACATATTGGACTGCAAAAGAGGGGTCCCTGTTGAGATGCAAATGGATTTTAAATGTCCTGGACTTTGCCAATCTCCCTATAGCCACATGGCCAGAAGGAAGAGGAGACTGCCTGCAAAAGATATCCTCCCTGCCATATCCCATCTTAACTAAAGACTGAAACAACATGTAGGCATCTGACTAACATCTTCAATTGTTTTTCTCCTGTTTGGTTTGTAACATCTTGCCTGATGAAGAAGAAGCCCATGGAGCTTTGAATGCTTGCAACAAGTGTATTGTGCATTTTGGTCGGCCAATAAAGGTATCACTGATGGATTTTTGTTTGAATTTGCTAAATGGCCAACACAGCTACCCCTGAATGTTTTTTAAAAATATAAGTGCCTTATTGATTAATATACTCTTAATACACAGAGATGTAGGTTTCATTAGATAATGGGTATAAAGCAATTATTCTGAATTGTTTTCAGATTAATTATCAGTCCATAAAAATTGGGTACTCTTGCATTTAGATCCAGATTCCTTGTTGAGATTTCTCCATCTTCCACACTTATCTATTTATTGATTTCCTCTGTCTTTTCATTTGAGAGAGAGAGAGAGAGAGAGAGACAAGGCAAATGAGAGAAAGAGAAAGCCACACTCCCAGTACACCAGCTGCACAACAAGACTTATCAGATTACCTTCTGTCTTCATAAACTGCTATTGATGTATTCTCAGAATATAATTAGGGGTTGTATAATTAATACTAATGGTGATATATTTGACCTAGGCTCTTTTTTAACAAATTGTCTTAAGAAAAAAATTGAAATCTGATTTAAATAAAAAAATAAAAAGTCATTAGCTGTCTGATAGAGGGTGGTGGTGAGCAAAACTTGGAAATGTTACTTTTTCCCCTCCAGACTGCAATCTCCAGAAATGAGCAATTCTGGACTCCTCAGTCCAAAGAAATAACTTCCCTGAGCTCTGACATTGTAGTCTCTGTTTGCTGGTGGTTGTTGATCTTTCTGTGTCTCATCTGAGAGGAGTTCATGTAGAAGATGGAGCCATCTTATCTTCTGCAGCTCCAGAGGATATGACACCAATGGATTCAAATCACAAGAAAACAAGATTCCACCTAAACATTAGGAAGAACTTCCTGAAACTAATAGCTGTTCAGCAGTAGAATTGACTCTTTGTATGTCTTTAAATAGAGGCTGAGCACCTTTTAGGGATGCTTCATCTATAATTTCCTGCACTGGTGGAGCATTGGATTAGATCAGAGGCTCTCCAACGTCGGTCCTGCAGATGTTTGGGATTTCAGCTTCCAGAATCCCTGTGCATTACCTAAAATATTTGAGGCCTCTAGGAAGTGAAATCCAAAATACCTGGAAGACCAAAAACTGAAAAACACTGAGCCAGATAACCCATGGGACCTCTTCCAATGCCATGATTGTAAGTCTGGATAGCCCATGACAGTGCCCTATGGGATTTCCAATCCCACTTCTCCAGAAAGGTGAAACTAACTAACCTTCACCCATGAAGAGGGAAGCCTGACCTGCAAAGTGTCAGGTAGGAAAGTCAACAAAATGCAAAATAGTGTAAGGCTCTTGCGACAGGGACAAGGAAACAGGTTTGGCTATGTGTCTGCGTGTTCTTCAATAACTCCAGAAGGGTTTTAAAAGGCACACACACACAAGTAGCAAGCCTGAACGGATCCCCGTTGCTACTGAGTCAGACAGGAGTGGTGGCAATATCTGAGTGCAGCCATAAGAAGTATGGCTCTTGTCATGTTTTCTCGTCAGAATATTGCGGAAACGGAAACCATGTTTGGACACGCAGCATCTGCTAGTGGTGGAAACCCACTTCACTGTCCACAGCGCACATCATGAGTGTGAACACCCTCGTCCTGCTGGGAGGGTAACACCAGCCTATTTTATACACAGGACTGCTAAGAGGATTCAGGGGAAAGAGGCAGGAAAGAGTTCTCCAGAGGCGTGAAAGCAATGCGCAAAATACAAAATTATGATTGCCCTAATGTGACTAGTTTTACATTTTAAAAAAGAGAGAAATGGGAAAACAACAAACTAAGCCATCTCACAGCACAAGGATCTGATTAAAAAAGAAAAGCAAAACTATACAGGCATGGCTCTTGGAAAAAAAAAAAACATATTTCATGTATTGTTAATTTTTGTTTAAAAATAGTATTTTAATTGAATTCATGGTTCAGTGCTTTTTCAAAACTTCCAAATGGACTCAAAGCAGCTTACAGTGTAAGTTAAAAAAAATAGCTGTTGTAGCTATTTTTTGTTTTAACTCACATTGTAAGCAGCTTTGAGTCCATTAGGAAGAAAAGACAGATACAAATTAAAAATAAACAAATAAATGGGGGAAAGAACAGAGAAAACACTGTTGTGGTTTGAGCCACAGGGAGAACGGGTTTCAAATCCTCCTTTGCTTGGCCACAGAAATCCACTGGATGATCTTGAGCAAGCCACACTCTCTCAGCCTCAGAAGAAGGCAATGCCAAACTCCCTCTGAATAAATTCTGTTAAGAAAAACCTGTGATAGGTTTGCCTGAGGTTGCCATAAGTCAGAAATGACTTGAATGCACACAACAACAACAACAACAACAGAATATACCCCATCCTGAAGGAGAGGAAGCAAATGCCACCAAATTTGAGTTACAACCAGAAAGGGAGCTTGGAAAGCTTGGGAAAGTTACATTTTGGGACTACAACTTCTGGAACCACCCCAGCCAACACATGCTATCCTAGCTGGGAAGAGTCCAGAAATTGTAGCCCAGTCCTGCCCCTTCATACATACTTTTCCCCAAGTTCCGATGTTCGACTGAGATCTTCTCACCCTCGTCTTGAAAATCCAGGAAGAATACAAACTGGAGACACTGGAAACAAAAACAAAGAGCCCCAATCTGTCGCTTACCTGTCTCGTCCTCATCCAATTGGGCGACTGGCCCCTCCTCAGACGCATGACTGCAACACTAGCTAAGTCGACCATCTCCAGAGATGGAGTCTAAGAGGGATTCTCCGTGACGACGTTACACACCTGAGGGCAGGAGGAGAAACAGAATACATAAGAGAAGAAACATGGGTATTTTTGCCGCTGACCGACTGAAGGTTGGCCTTTCAGGGTCACTCACCTGTTTGGCAGGATTCAGCCTCCTTGTTATTCAGCCTTTCCCTCCAGCACCAAAATCCCAGAAAGATATTTGATAGGTATGAATTTGGAGAGAGAGAGAGAGAGACCACATGTTTTCAAGAGGGGAGTGGAAAGGCCAGTTCTTTATTTGGCAATGCCATTAGTTGAAAAATGCAAATTCTAAAAGGAAGCTGGTGTTCACAATCAGAATGCTATCTGACAATTCAGGATGGGAACCAATTCATGCCTCTTCTCACGGGGGGAGGAAAAATAAACACTGGGTGCACTTGGATGAACTACGAGCGATCATAAAATTGGTGCATATATTTATGACATGGTGTAGTGATTTGTACATTGGACTATGATTCTGGAGAGCAGGGTCTGAAGATCGCTGGGTGACCTTGGGCAAGCCACAATCTCTCAGCCTCAGACAATGGCAAACTCCCTCTGAAGAAACATATCAAGAAAATCCTGTGCTAGATTTGCCTTAGGGTCACCATAAGTCCGAAATGACTTGCAGGCGCACAACAACCCAAATATTTATATGTAAAGAGATCTTGTAGCACCTTTGAGATTAAGTGAAAGAAAAAAGCTGGGAGCATGAGCTTTCCTAGACTTACCAGTAAGTCTACTTCTTCAGATACATTTACTAGTAAGTCTAGGAAAGCTCATGCTGCCAACTTTTTTCTTAGTCTCAAATGTGCTACAAGATCTCTTCACATATAAATATTTGTGTTGTTGTATGCCTACAAGTCATTTCGGACTTATGGTGACCCTAAGGCAAGGTGCTACAAGATCTCTTTACAGACTAACATGGCTATACTTATGAATTCTAAAAATATTTACGACACAGTTCTCCACTTGAAGTTGAAGTCACTGCTCAAGTTCTGCAGTCATTTTTAACAAAAAGGGCATGGGGGGATAATCCAAACAGATTGCAATGTGAAGCGTAAAACTACAAAATATAACTTGTTAACAAGAGAGAGATCTGCATAAACAGTATTGACTCAAAAGCATTCCAGGAGAAATGGGGGGGAAGACGACAATTGGCCAAACTTGCTTGATCTCTCCCCACCCCGGAAGGCTAGGTCACACCTTCCAGGCTTTACAAGCCAGGTTGTAATTAAGAGGCTTTCAAGTTGCCTGTTAACTTACTGTGACCCCATGAATTGCTTCGGGTTTTCTTAGACAAGGAACCTTCAGAGGCGATTTTGCCAGTTCCTTCCTCTGAAACAAAGCCCACGGCACCTGGTCTTCCTTGACAGTCTCCTATCCAAGGACTAACCAGGGCTGACTCTGCTTAGCTTCCCAGAGCAGGCAGGATCTGGTGCCTTGCTTTGTGTGTGTATGTGGCCTCCAAGTCATCTATTGACATAGAGCAACCCCATGGGTTTTATCACAGGGTTTTCTTAGGCAAGGAATCTTCAGAGGTGGTTTTGCCGGTTCCTTCCTCTGAAATACAGACTCCAGCACCTGTAGCAGTCTCCCATCCAAGTAAATACTACTCCAAAAGTTCCTAAGGAGGAGTGTATGTGTAGTATTAAAAGCAAACTTGGTGGAAGAAGTCTATGTATAAGTGATGAAAAATGACAGCAAGCAGACCAGCTCATTGGAAACATGGTGCTGGAGGAGAGTTCTGTGGATACCTGCTAAAAAAGACCAATAAATGGGTCCAAGAGCAAATCAAGACTGAACTCTCACTTCAAAACTAACCTGAGGCTGTCGTACTTTGGACACATTACAAGCTAACGGGACTCACTAGAAAAGGCAATAATAATAAAGTGGAAGGCAACAGGAGAAGAGGAGCACACTGCTGGTGGAAGGACTCCATCGAGGAAGCCACAATGGCTGCCACCCTCACTTTGCAAGGCCTGAGCTGGGCTGCGGGTGACCAGAGGGGCTCCTGGTGGTCTCTCATTCGTAGCGTCACAGGAAGCCAATTTCAGCTTGACAGCAAACAAATGGCAGCAAGTGGGGAAAAGCAAAGGGATTCTAATGGGGGGGGGGGTGTCCCATGAGCCCCTGGGGCAGGAGCCAAACACCCATGAGCCTTTGGGGCAAGAGAGATGGGGGGGAGGCAAGTAGTCTTCCCATGAGCCCCTGGGGCAAAAGGAAGGGAGAGTAGGAGCCAAAGTCCCATGAGCCTTTGGAGGCAAGAGGGGGGATACATTTTCCCTTGAGCCCCTGGGATTGGGAAGGAAGGAACCAAACTCCCAGAAACCTTTGGGCCAAGAGGGAAGGGGGGGGAAGTAGTCTTCCCATGAGCCAAAGTCCCATGAGCCTTTGGGACAAGAGAGATGGGAGGGGGCAAGTAGTCTTCCCATGAGCCCCTGGGGCAAAAGGAAGGGAGAGTAGGAGCCAAACTCCCATGAGCCTTTGGGGCAAGAGGGGGGATACATTTTCCCTTGAGCCTCTGGGATTGGGAAGGAAGGAACCAAACTCCCAGAAACCTTTGGGCCAAGAGGGAAGGGGGGGGGGAAGTAGTCTTCCCATGAGCCAAAGTCCCATGAGCCTTTGGGACAAGAGAGATGGGAGGGGGCAAGTAGTCTTCCCATGAGCCCCTGGGGCAAAAGGAAGGGAGAGTAGGAGCCAAAGTCCCATGAACCTTTGGGGGCAATAAATTTTCCCATGAGCCCCTAGGGCAGGATGATGATGATAATAATAATAATAATAATAATAATAATATGAAGTATTTATACCCTGCTCTTCGGCCAAAGGCTATCAGAGCAGCTTACAAGTGGATTAATGACAAGTGGATGAGGGGGTAGGAGCCAAACTCCCATGAGCCTTTGGGGCAAGAGGGGGGATACATTTTCCCTTGAGCCCCTGGGATTGGGAAGGAAGGAGCCAAACTCCCAGAAACCTTTGGGCCAAGAGGGAAGGGGGGCAAGTAGTCTTCCCATGAGCCAAACTCCCATGAGCCTTTGGGACAAGAGAGATGGGAGGGGGCAAGTAGTCTTCCCATGTGCCCCTGGGGCAAAAGGAAGGGAGAGTAGGAGCCAAAGTCCCATGAGCCTTTGGGGGCAATAAATTTTCCCATGAGCCCCTAGGGCAGAAGTATGGGGGGCAGGAGCCAAACTCCCATGAGCCTTTGGGGCAAGGGGGGATTTTCTCATGAGCCTCTGGGATTGGGAAGGAGCCAAGCTCCCAGAAGCCTTTGGGGCATGAGGGAAGGAGGGGCAAGTAGTTTTCCCATGAGCCTTTGGGACAAGAAACTTTCCCATGAGCCCCTGGGATTGGGCAGGAGGAAGGGAGGGCAGGAGTCAAACTCCCATGAGCCCCTGGGGCAAGACATTTTCCCATGAGCCCCTGGGGCAGGAGCCAGAGTGGGTCTGAGGGCCCAATGCTTGGGGCAGGGGCGTCCTCCCATGAGCCCCCGGGGCAGGGGCAGTTGCCAAGGGGAGGGAGGACCCCAGGGGTGTCCCGGCCAGTGCCTGCCTGGGCCTCGCTCACCTCAGCCCATGGGGGAGCCGGGGTCGGCTCGGCGGCTCCGTCCGTGGGCCGAAAAGAAGCCTTTCCTCCGTCGCCGCCGCTTCCTCAGCCTCTGCGCCCCTCCGTCTCCGCTCGCAGCAGGGCCCGGCGCCAGGGCTGTCCGCGCCGTTCGCCTGAAGAAGGCACCCTTTTCCTCACCCCGGCGCCTCCCCCTCCTCAGCCGCAAACCGGGGGAGGAAACAATATTAACACGAATAAAATATACCTCCCTTTCCTATACTCGAGTGGGGATTTTTTCCTCATGGAAGGGGGGCGAAGGACCCCTGGGGAAGCCATTGGCGGCAATGGGGGGCCTGAGGTGGCCGCGGCAAATGCCTGATCGGAAAAAAGTCCTCCCAGGAAGGAGGGAGGGGGAGGACGCACTCCCGGGCCCGCGCATGCGCCCTACGCCCCCTGGCTTTGCAGGCTGAGTTCCAGGCTTGCAATGAGTGCCAATGGGTTTCAATGGGTTTACATGGGAGTAAGAGGCATGATGGAAGGGGGGCAGGGGGGGGCATTTTGCACGCCTTTCCACGGATCCTGTCTTCCTGCTTTGGAATGAGCCTGGACAAGGCTTTTGGGGGGATTTTGTTTTGCACACAACAACCACAAATGTGAATTATGGCAATTCTGGGGCAATTCTACTTAATGCACACTTATTTTACTTAATGCATATTGAGATCCAGTGTGGGACAGTGGTTTGTGTGTTGGAATATGGCTCTGGAGACTAGAGTTTGGTCCCCAGCTGGACCATGAAACCCATTCAATGGCCTTGGTCAAGTCACACTCTCTCAGCCTCAGAGGAAGGCAGATGGCAACCCCCCCCCCCCCTCTGGACAAACCTGGCCAAGAAAAACCCATGATAAGATTCACCTTAGGGTTGCCACAAGCAGAAAACGACTTGAAGGCACACAACAGTATGGAAACCCCTTGGGTGGCCTTGGGCAAGTCACACTTTCTCAGCCTCAGAGGAGGGCAATGGTGACCCATCTCTGCAGAAACTTTGCTAAGAAAAGCCCATGATAGGTGTGTTTTAGAGTGGCGCTCAACAACAGTAGTATGGAAACCCAATGGGTGGCCTTGGGAAAGTCACACTCTCTCAGCCTCAGACAACAACAAACTTAATGCATGATGAGCCTTAGGCTGACATCCCCAGGTTTTGACCAGGAAATCTCGAGGTCTGTACTATGTAATATATTTTATAATGTACTATATAATATATAATATTATATTAATATAATATACCGTATAATATTCATGGGAAAAATAGATGAGTGCACAAAATCTCAAGGCCTGTACTATGTAATATAATACTATCCAATATACTATGTAATATATATTATATTCTATATAATATAATATTATATATAATATTTGTGGGGAAAATATATGAGTGCACAAAATCTCAAGGCCTGTACTATGTAATATAATATATAATGCACTATATAATATACAATATTATATTCTATATAATTTTGTGAATGCACAAACTCTCAAGGCCTGTACTATATAATATAATATATAATGTATTGTATAATACATAATATTCTATTCTATATAATATTATATATGATATATTTGTGGGGGAATACATGAGTGCACGACATCTCAAGACCTGAGCATGAATCAACCCTGTGATGCTGCAGCTAAAAAGGCCAATGCGATTTTAGGCTGCATCAATAGAAGTATAGTGCCTAGATCAAGGGAGGTAATAGTGCCACTCTATTCTGCTTTGGTCAGGCTTCACCTGGAATAATCCTGTGTCCAGTTCTGGACAAAACAATTCAAAAAGGATGTTGAGAAGCTGTCCAGATGTCCAGAGGAGGGCTACTGAAATGGTGAAGGGTCTGGAAACCATGAAGCCTTATGAGGAGAGACTTAAGGATATGTTTAGCCTGGAGAAGAGAAGGTTAAGAGGGGATATGATAGTCCTGTTTAAGTATTTGAAGGGATGTGATATTGAGGATGGAGGGAGCTTGTTTTCTGCTGCCCCAGAGAATAGAACTCGGAACCACGGGTGCAAGCTACAGGAAAAGAGATTCCACCAAAACATTAGGAAGAATGTCCTGAAAGTAAGAGATGTTTGATGGTGGAAGACATTGCCTTGCTTGGAGGATGATGGAGTCTCCTTCTTTGGAGGCTGTCTTTAAACAGAGGCTGGATGGCCATCTG
>JANUYF010000016.1:1301793-1369293 GCA_026167975.1 Phrynosoma blainvillii
TATATATATATATATATATATATATATATATATAGGGTCTATATATAACACATACCAATGGCATATATGTGTGTGTGCGTGTGCGTGTGCATATATATATATATTTAGTGGAATGGAAACCAGGGACTGATACATATATATATATGCCATTGGTATGTGTTGTATATAGACTAATATATACACACATATACATATACATTATACCATTGATATGTGTTATATATAGACTGTTTTATATATATATATGCCATTGGTATGTGAGAATGTCATTTCAAATTCAAATTAGTCTATATACAACACATACCAATGGCATATATATATGTATATATATATATATATATATATATATGTATGTATCAGTCCCTGGTTTCCATTCCACTAAATGCATTTGAAGAAATAGACTGAAGTCTCCGAAAACTTATGCTGCCAACTTCTTTATTTCCATTAGTCTCAAAGGTGCACAATATCTCTCTACATAAAAATTCATTTATGTTTTTATATGCACCTTATCCACACAGGTAATTTTATACAGTATTTTCAAATAATTCTGTGCGTGAAAAAGAGTCTGTTTGCACACTGACCCATCAGAAAGCAAAGGTGCGACGACTCTCTCTCTCTCAGCCAACCATGAAAAAGGTTTTGGCTTCTTGGAATATTTTTAAGATTTCTGGATAAGAGAGACTTGACTTGTATCTGGAGGATCACACATTTCCTTCACCAGATGGAAATCTGCAAAGCTCTTTTAAGGATTTGCAGCTCCTTTTGCAATTTGGAGCTTGTTCTGTGCAAAATCTGCATGCGTTTGTAGTGAATGGAGAATACCATTTTCTGTTCGGAGAAAAAATATTTTTGCACAGAAATATTTATTTGTTGTCCAGAAAAAAAAGCTTTTTCCTCAAATGGCAAGTCAGCTCTATCATGTCCTGCTTTTACTAACTTTTCCCCTGAATAAATTTATAAAATCCTCATATGTTTTGACCTCTTACAAATGGGGTTTTCTCGCCTTTTTATATCATTTTGGCTGCCTCTTTTCCCTTCCCACGCTCGGCTTTCTGAAATGTTGGCAACCCAAGTCGGAAGACAGAAACACCAGGCGTAAACATCAAATAATCTTTAATAAAAAATAAATTAGATCTGGACCGAAAGAAAAAAGTATGGATCAGGGCATCAAAACCAATCTAGAGATACATTCAGCTTCATCATAGAGCTTTATCTATAATATAATATATAGATATATATATATATTTGTGTGAGATATATATATATATATATATATATATATATATATATATATATATATACATATATATATATATACACACTTTATTTGTCATTTTATATAATTTGAGGACTCTGAACCGTTTCTATTAAAGGCCTTTTTAAAATATATATAAAATGCTTCTTTTTCGTTCCTTATTGCTCTGTCACGGAAGTGCTAAGCCTCGCTCCTGGGATATTCCCTGTTTGCCAACTATTTCACAGGGCCATGCTCCTCCGTCTTTTAAAAGCCACTTCATTTGCAGATATACCATTGAGGAGAGTGTCGTGTTTTTTATGTCTATGCAACCCCCAAATCTTCACTCCCTAATTTCAGTAATTGGTGGTTTTGCAAGAAGCACAAAAGCAAGCCCGGCTAGCTTTTCTGGTCAGTTGGCAACACTGGTAACTATAGGAAAGAGCGGGGGAAAATTGAAAAACCATTTGCACCAGGTTTATAGTTGCTAAAAACCTTTGCTTGGTCTCCTCTTGTGCCTTTGAACGGCAGCTTAAAAGGCACAAGAACAGGGGTTCACAAAAGAGTTGGCCACCTTATTGGTTGCAGAGAAAACCCGACTATAACGGAGACCTCAAATAAATGGCAGAAATTGAGACTGGCCATCCTTCTAGAGAAATCTTCTCTGAAACCGCAGAGTTTCCTTAAAAACTTTGGTTTCCTGAATTGAAAAGATCGTAGAACTGGTCTGGAAAGGAAAGATTGCTCAGCTATCTCCGGCAATCATTTTATGCAATATGAAGTTGCAGAGGAAGCCATCGAAATGCTTTTTGGGATGATGGAGAGGTCCGGCATCTATCTTAAAAACCATTTCCAGAATCCTTTGTCCAGGCAGATAGGAAAATCATAACTGTTTCGCCATCCCACTGAAATGCTATTGTCATAAAGACATATATATATATATATCTTTTAAAAACTCATGCTTCAGACCAGAGGCAAAACACAAAATGGCGGCAAATTCAAACCCTTGCAGAGGCCAGGACCTGTTTGCTTCATCTCCGTGGCCGGTGCATTTATCGGCATCTGAGTCTCGTTGCTAAATTCGGCACTGTCCAAGGGATTAGTCTGCAGGTCTCGGACCCCGAAACATTTGGAGTCATGCATATTTGGGGTCTTGACGCACGGAGAAGGAAAGCCTGCCAGCACTGCGGAGAAATGGACCCTGCGACAGCAGAGCCGTAAAAATCCATGCGCAACTTCTCTCCAAACAACTGGCTACTGTCGTGCCAATATAGTCTTAAAAACGGCACCGTGGAAAAGTAGATCCCTTGTAGGTTGTGCATCTCAAAAAGTGGAGTTGCAAAATGCACCTCTTTACGGGAGGGAGAAGGAGGTTTGCAGCAAAAAGCCTGCAAATCATTTCGGGATGCGACCGTCCAGACAATTTCGATCAGGCCCCGTCGCTCACTAACCTCGCTCTTCTCGCCAGACTTTTTCACTAGTTTGTGTGCGTTGTCTCCTTTTCGTTCTCACCATTGTGGAAGGTAACTGAGTTTCAATGAATCGGAAGAGACAGAGGCATCCAACGCTCCGTTGAGGTCCTTCAAGCGGAAGTGCATTCTTCTCCCAGAAATGTCCGATACTTCATGGGATGCTTCCTCCAGAAACGGGATGAGGGGCTCCCATTCTTGAATCCAAATCCCTTTCGGTCCTTTTTGTCTAGGAGGTCTTATGCCGCAATCTCCCTCCTGGTCTGCCGTCTCCGCCGCCGCCGCCGTGGAACGACATTGGTTTGGGGATCGCGAACAACGGGGGCCCCAACTTTCCATGGATCCACTCCCCAGTTCAAGCAAAGGTGCAAATGTTGGATCCCACTTGTCCGCCATCAGCCATGGCTACCGGCTCGGTCCTGCGTGGCGCCTCTCCAAGGCGTGGGTGCAAGAGGCGCAACAGATCGACTTGTAGTATGAGTAGACACAGAGGCGAGCCTGCACAATCACCGGACAGTTGTGGAGGACGTCCTTGCAATTCTCATCTGCCACAGAAAAAAACAACAAGATGATGATGACAAGGCAGAGCTTGTTCCAAGCAACAAAGAGCCTGAACTTGGGAACTTGGGGAAGTTACCTCTTTGGATCACGTTGTTCAGAAATCTCAGAATATTACGGGAATCGTGCTCCAAAAAGGATAACTTACCTGAAAGTACACCTTGGAAATACGAGTGTTGTGTGCCTTCAGGTCGTTTCCAACTTATGGCAACCCTAAGGCGACCCTATCCTGGGGTTTTCGTGGCAAGATTTGTCCAGAGGAGGTTTGCCATCGCCTTCCCCTGAGGCTGAGAGAGTGTCACTTGCCCAAGGTCACCCGGTGGGTTTTATGACTGAGCTGGGAATTGAGCCCTAGTCTCCAGAGTCGTAGTCCAACACTCAAAACCACGATGCCATGCTGGCTGCCAAAGTAGAAGCTCATGCTGTGTTAGAAGCTTAGAAATAACACATTATTTTATTTTATTTAGTTTTATTTAGAGTATTTAGAGTGTTATATAGAAAAGTTTGGAAATAATGCACACGAAGCTGAGAAATGTGATGTTAGAATCTTGGAAATAACATATCAGGAAACTGGAGATTATGTTACAAGCAATTGTGTTATCTGCAATTTGTATTCGGGGGATAAGGACATATCATCGCTCGGAGTTTAACACTTAACACGTCTGTACGCCCTGCACCAAATTTGCAATCCCTGGGGATTTTTTTCGGAGGGAAGAGGAGTGAAACCCAACCAAAAATCCCTTCAGGTTCAAAGCAAAGGTCCAGAAACAGATTGGACAGTTCCTTCCCAATTTTCAGCTGAGCGTGGGGGATTCTGGGAGCTGTGGTTCCCCACCTTTTCCACGCACAGACCTCTCCCATCGCGCCCACCCTTTCCCCGGAAGTACGGGTTTGCCGAAATGCACGCCACACGGTTGTTTGCGTTTCTTAGAAGAAAATGGTCCTACCTCCCCCAGCTTTAGGGCTCCGGCCTTGAGTCGCAAGCGGGGTCCGGGCAGGGTTTCTTACCGAGCTCCGGGAGGCAGGGCTGAGGGTTGCAAGGGCGCTTCTTGGCCGGCTTGAGCTCCGGCGGGCAGAGGCCACTCAGGGTCTTGTTTGGGGTCAAGCACTGGACTTCCCTCACCTGGACGCCACCCACGCACGACCGGGAACACTGGCGGGGGACGGGGGGGAAAGGTGAAACGAAAACGGGAGCGTGGGAAACCACTCTCATACGTACAAACAAAGACCAAGATCTCCACCGAACGTAACACAATCGGACAGCAAAACGAATAATTTGCAACACCAATATTTAAAAAACAAACAAACCCACAACTCCTACAAAATTAGCTAAGATGAAGAGTTAAATAGTAATTACTGGAACTACTCAAAGGACGTAGGCTCTTTCTTCCATTCATGGCGGAAATGTAAATATGCCAGACAATACTGGAGACAAATCTATGATGTGGTCTCAAACATATTATTGTGTAAAGGATAGTATGGACGCAAAGTTTTACCTTCTTGATATGATTGCAAATGAAAAGTTAGAAATGACTCACGGTAAACTTATATTTTATATGACAACGGCCGCCCGTATACTATATGCAGCGAAATGGAAAAAGAAGGAATCCCCAACTTGCCAGTGGACAACCTTACATCTATGTTAAGGGGTAAAAACTGGGAGAAGCCAATATATATATCCACTGATAAATTTCATGTTGAGAGAATGGGGCAAGATGATAAAAAAAAAAATCTTCTGTAAAAATTGATAAAATTTATTACGTGTGACCAAATTCATCCCGCTCTAGATACAGAAAACGGGAAAAGGATGAGAAAAGAAGACTTACTGATGGTGTAATTTTAGAAACAGATCACAAGTATCAAATATCAAGCCAACACAGTGCTCTAGAAGTTCTGTTTTGTTTGTTATTATATATTTTCTTATTGTAAATGTGGTTTATATGGCTATAAGTTTATATGTAGTATGTATGTATGTATGTAAATGTCTGTAACATGTGATGTCTAATAATAATAATAATAATAATAATAATAATAATAATAATAAACCAAAACACTACTCCATATCCTCCATATCGCGTCTATCTAATATACGATCGCTTCCTTTTAGTTATAAACCAACACATTATCCATCTATGGCAATACAGTATATACCTATTTTACCGATCAAGTCTAAGAGAGTGGTCTTGCTTCACCTTGATCTTTTTTTACCTTAATAAATACCATTCTTTATTCTAGAGATCCTACAAAAATAACCTGATTTAAAATATTCTATCAGTCCTTCTCAAATTTATATCAGCAGACATATATATCTCTAAGTAATATTGCTAACTTGTCATTCTCCATATAATCTTGTAACTTCTAACATGTCTGGTACAATTTTCATCCTTCATCCTTATATTTTCTGGCACAAACCACTGGGAAACTTTGGAAACGGATTTCGGAGAGTGTGCGCAGGTTCTCATTCTGGGTGATCATCACCTTTTATCCGAAATGCTAAGCGGCCGAGGGAAAGGAGGACCATTGGAAACGGAAGAGGACTTTTCCCCAGGGAGACAACAACAGAGGATAGGCAATGAATGGACCTTTTTTGCTTTACATCTCCCAGAATCCTTCCGGGGTTCCAGAAGCATTCTGGGAGTTGTAAACCTGTGAGTGGAGGCTGCGCAGTGTGCTGGGGATGATGGGAAATGTCGGGAGGATTTTTCTCAGTGGTAGTGTTCCCCCTTTGGGACTACAGCTTCCCAGAATCCCCCCATAGAGGTTGAGTTTCCCTTATCCAAAATCCGAAATACTCCAAAATCCAAATCTTGTTTCATGAGTGCCGAAATAGTGAGACCTTTTGCTTGACCAGTGCACACAAGCTTTGCTTCATGCACAAGATTATTGAAAGCATTGTGTATAAAAGGACCTTCATGCTAGGTGTACAAGGTGTATATATGAAGCACAAATTTTTGAGATGGGATGTACCTCTAAACTCAAAATTTGAATTTAGATGAAGGTCCCATCTCCAAAGTATCTCATTACGGACCTGTATCCAAATTCAGGTATTCCAAAATCCAAACCACTTCTGGTCCCGAGCATTTCAGGTAAGGGAGACTCAACCTGTATCGCCCAGGGGATTCTGGGAGTTGCAATCCAAAGAGAAAGTGGCTCTTTGCCCAATGTGTCCAAACCAGTTCCCACCCTCTGGGACAGTACTGGATCCACTGGGACGTGCCATTCACTCCCCCACTCACTGCGCTCCAGGCGGTGGAGAACCAGCGCGCTTCGCACGCGGTACCGAGACAGGGCTGGAGAGACGGCGGTTTCTCCTGGTGGGCGCACTCCGAGGCCTCCGTCACGTTCAAATCCGTCCCCAGTTTGCTGACACAGACGATGTCGCGCCGCTGGGTGCCGGTGCCGCAGTCGGAGGAGCACTGTTGCGTATGCAAGAGAGGAGAGAAATGACAGTCGACGGTCAGAGCAAAAAAAGACTGCAGTTCCCAAAATCCCCAAGCTAGCATGGCCACAGGGTTGGGGGATTCGGGAACTTGTAATCTGCAAAAGAATAACTTTCCCAAACTCTGGGGGAAAAAGGAGAATTCAGTGAGTTTAACCTGTCGTCTTTTAACTTGTTAAAACATATTTGCCATTTTATAGAAGGGACACCATTTTTCTATGCCATTGTACGCTCGGCCCTCCGTATCCACGGATTCTTTATGCACAGATGTATCCACAGAATCAAGCATCCATAGCTTGGAAATATTTTAAGAAAGTACACATTCCAAAAATAAAAATAAATAAATAAAAGGCAAACCTTGCCATTTTATAGAAGGGCCACCATTTTATTCTTCCGTTGTCTATAATGAGACATGAGCATCCGTGGATCTGGGTGTCCGGGAAGGGGGCCCTGGAACCAAATCCCAGCGGATACCAAGGACCCATTTTACATGGTTTCAAACTGAGTTGTGGGTCAGTGGTTCCATATAGTTCCACCTGTTCCCTATGTGGCTCTGGGCCACATTTCCCAGCCCTGTTCCATACATGATCCGTGGGCCACATTTTCTTGTCCCGTGTGCTATATTTTGCCTGCCCCGTTCCAAAGCGTTGCATGGGGTCGGTCCCCTGTCTCCCTTCCAACCCAGCGTCGCTCACCGGACTCCAGGGCCCCGTGTACCAATGGGTCACCCTCCGGCAAGGACCGCCGCTGCATGCCCGCATCTCGGCCGGTTTGGTGCCGGCGCAGTTCTCCTCGGCTTCTCCGCCGGCGTCGCTGGAGAGGCACACCACCGAACGCCGCTGGATCCCGGTGCCGCATTCGGCTGAACACTGGGAATGGGAAACAAGGGCAAGAAATTAGGAAAAGGGCAGCTGGAGGCTTCCGCACTTGGGCTGGCAAGTCCGTTCTGGGTTTTAGTTTGAACTCCAAAAAGAATTGGGGAGTTGGGAGTTTTAATCTTCATTTGATTTAATACTGTTTTAAGGGGGGGAGGGATTGTGTTTTGGGATATATTGTATGGGTTTATTGTTGTAAGACGCCCTGATTGGGTCCCCAAAGGGCGGGATATAAATTATTATTATTATTATTATTATTATTATTGGGAGGGACCCCAAATGGTCCCACACCGTCCAGCCTCCTATCCATGAATGAAGCCCTATTTCTCAAGAATCCCTGAGAGATGGCCATCCCACCAAATGGACTAATAAAGGGCCAAACATCTGGCTGCTGTTTCCTAGTTTTCTCCTTTTGTGTCTTGTCTTTTTAGATTGTACAACAGCAAAGGAACTTAATTAACTAATTACAACACAGACAATCTAACAAACAATAATAGCTCACTCAACATGTGTATGTGTATTAAAAATAATGACTCCACAGAATAATTCCAGACAAGTTTTGTATGCATCTGCCAAGTCAAGCCTATCCTTCAAGGAATTTAAGTCCAAAAAATGAGTTGTAGCATCTCCAGCAACCAGTTCATATGTGGTGATGAATGCTTGGACGGCTACCTCCGGAGTCCTTTTAGGGCCGTTTCGACATTGATGATGTCTTCCTCAGCAGATATAGGTGAGTTGTATCAGAGTGAGCTATTATTGTTTGTTAGATTGTCTGTGTTGTAATTAGTTAATTAAGTTCCTTTGCTGTTGTGAGTTTAGTGTAAGCCTGCTGCTTGGTTTTTTGGTTTTTAGATTGTACGCCTGAAGGCAGGGAAACGCCTAACTAACCATTTGTAAGCCGCTCTGATAGCCTTTTGGCCGAAGAGCGGGGTATAAATACTCCAATCAATCAATAAAAATAAAATAAAATAAATAAGATGCAGAAGAAAACAGACCCCACAGTTCTCTGGGGTGCTTACTTGGAGGTATCTTGGAGAAGCTTTAAAAAATAATCTTTCTTCTCCAGCACTCCCAGTCTCGTTTTCACAGCCTGTCCTCTAAAGCTGGGTTTGCCTCCCTTTCATTCAGGGGTTTCTTAGTGAAAGTGCTTTGGAGTTAACTATTCAAAGATATAGCCGCGTTAGTCTCTAGAATCAGTATGTAGAGAGATCTTGTAGCACCTTTGATACTAAGTGAAAGAAAGAAGTTGGCAGCATGAGATTTCCTAGACTAAAGTCTACTTCTACAATGTCTTTGCTCACTAAAGACCTTTGTTAAAACCGGACTTGCAACTTTCCATTTCCATACACAAAGGATTTTGAATTTGAATTGACATTCTCACATACCAATGGCATATCTAGATAGATAGATAGATAGATAGATAGATAGATAGATAGATCAGTCTATATATAACACATACCAATGGCATATCTATGTGTCTGTCCCTGTTTCCACTCCTCTAAATGCATCTGAGAAAGTAGACTGAAACCTACGAAACCTTCTTTATTTCAATTAGTCTCAAAGGTGCTACAGATCTCTCTACATATCGGATTTAACTAAACAGTGCTCAAGTGAATTGCAAGACCCCTGTGCACCTTTTTCTTGTAGTAGTTGTGTGCCTTCATGTTGTCGCGTGCCTTCAAATAGTTTCCAACTTATGGTGACTCTAAGGCGAACCTATCCTGGAGTTTTCTTGCCAAGATTGGTTCAGAGGAGGTTTGCCATTGCCTTCCCCTGAGGCTGAGAGAGTGTGACTTGCCCAAGGTCACCCAGTGGGTTTCACGGTTGTGCAGGAATCGAACCTTGCTCTCCAGAGTCACAGTCCAACTCTCGAACCAGTACGCCACGTGCGCCTCTATCTCTTTCAAATATTAGAGATCAGATTGCACGTGTCTCAAAATGGAAGCGCAAAGGAACAGAAGGATGGAGCAGAAGGGTCGGAAAAGAGGAGAGCGAGGGAAGGAGGGATAAAGACATGTACCGTGTTGCTCCATTCGCTGTAGAACCAGGTCCGTACACAAGGACCCATGTCGCAAGCCTCGCTGGTCTTGGGCCGGTGGTTCCCCGGGCATTCGCTGTCGCTCAACAAGGCGCCATCGTTGCTGATGCAGCGGACACGGCGCGTCCGGTGGCCCGTGCCGCACAAAACAGAGCACTAAAAACGGGAGAGGAGAGAAAAGAGAAGTGGCTTAAAAACTGTGAGGGAAATGCAAAACCAGGGCTGATCTCTGGTGAGGGTCTTTGCATTCGTTCCATTCCTGGGTTGCAATATTTAGGGCAAAATGCGCTTTGCTGCATCAGGATGCGGGCATCAGTTGCGAAGAAGTTGCAAAAGCTGGCATTCTTACTAAACATCTCTGAGGAAGATGCTATTTGGCATATATATATATATATATATATATAATCTTCCAAATAGCATCTTCCTCAGAGCTGTTTAGTAAGAACGCCAACCTTTGCAACGGTGTGTTTTTAGATATACATATAAATAAATAAATATACATATATATAATGTTTTTGTTATATATATATATATATATATATATATATAACATTTTATATAATATTTTTATTATCAACAACACAAGCAAATGCACATCCAGTTTCTATATATCCAAAAACACATACACATATGGATAACATACCTAACACAGAATCGAAACTAAAACTATCTAAAATACAAGAGAACTATGGCTTCCAGCCTCCCTGACTTTGTTTCTTTAAACATTACTTATCTAACTCCCCTATGGCTATTCAAAAGCTTTATTCAGTATTTAGGAATAATCATAAACATCTCTCTTTTAATCAAGAGTATGAGTCCTTACATAGGACTTAAGTATAAATGAAATATTTCGTGTCAGATCCTCCACAAATACAACACATTTCTTATTTAAAAACCTGAGACCATAACAGAACCTCTCTTGATTTTACATGCATTAAATTAACACCTTCGATTATTAATTAAAGTAATCCCTGGATTGTCATGGTTTCCTCATGTATCATCATCATCATCAACTTAACAAATTCTGCAAATCAATATATTTTAAAGAACCAGTTTTCTCGAGGAGGGATTGCTGTATCTTTCCATTTCTGTGCGTAGATCATCCTAGCAGCAGTTATCATATATTGCATTATTCTTCCTTTATTTTTCTCTTTTTCTGTTTGGCTTTTCATCTACCCAGGGGTGGGATCTACCCAAGTGTGACCATCAAAGACACCCTCAAAGGAGTTGATTCCCACTCATTTAATGTCTTTGAACCCAAAGATCGCCCCAAATGCATACGTTTGGTTTGGCTAGCCTCTCTGTAGTCCGCCTTCACCCCAGCAAGGCTTGAACGTCGGCCCAAATGAAAGCCAAATCTAGGCAGGTTGACCCCCCTCTTCCATATGCATGCAACCTACTTACCGAGCTCCAGTTGGTGTGGATCTCCCAGTGGCTGCAGACTTGCACCTGGCAGGTCTGGGTGGCATTGGGCTTGGCCAGCTGTCCACAGCGCTGCGGGTGCACCATGGTGCTGCGGTTGGCGTAGATCTGCCGGCAGAGGACCTGGCGGTGCTGGGTGCCCAGGCCGCAGGATTTGCTGCAGGCTGACCAGTTGCCCACATCCCAGCTGGAACGAGGAGACAGGAAGGAAGAGAAAGACAGAGTGAGCAGAAAGCAAACTAAGCCGCTTCTAATGTCACCAAAACAACAGGACCTTCTTGGTGGCGGCTCCCAGGCTGTGCAATTCCCTTGCGAGGGATGCTAGGCTGCTCCCTTCCCTCCCAGGGGTGGCCAAAGAGTGACCGGTGAAGGACATGTGGCCCCTGGACATCCAGGGGTCAATTTTGATGGGTGTTGTGTGCCTTCAAGTCATTTCTCCGACTTATGGCGACCCTTTCGTGGGGTTTTCTTGGCACGATTTCTTCAGAGGAGGCTGAGAGCATGTGAATCGCCCAAGGTCACCCAATGTGTTTTACGGCCAAGCTGAGAATCGAATCCTGGTCTCCAGAATCGCAGTCCAGCACTATGCCACCCTGGCTTTCCAGGGGTCCATTACCCCCCTTCCCAATTGCCTCGAAGCAGTGTCCAAAATTGAATGTGGGAGTACCTTTAAGACAAACCGTCACCCCTCTCTTTTAAGAGTGTCACGTAGTGTGGACGGTACACACACACACACACATCCCACACTCCCCTGGTGACTCCCCTGGACAGCATTGCATTGCCAGGGTTGCAAAAGGGCCATATGGGGCAGACAAAAATGCATGACAAGGCATGACATATAATCCTCAGGAGGGAGCTGTGAATTAGTTTGCATTCTACCCAAACGCCAAATTAATAATTAGTAATTAAAGAGCAAATTAAACCAAAACCCAAATTAAAGAAGATGATGGGAAACCCAGGGGGTTGTCATGTGCCTCTCGCACCTGCGGAGGGCAGCAGCAGCCTTTATATAAGGTAATTTTTATATAAGGTACGTAAGGTATAAGGTATACCTTATATTTTTATATAAGGTATATAAGGTATATCTTATATAAGGTATATATAAGGTATATACCTTTATATAAGGTAAAAGGTGATTTTGGGGAGGAATTGAAGGCACTCACTAGGCTGGGCAAGGCTCCGTGTTGCAGACCTCTTCGGATGCAATGGGTTTGGGAAGGAGGTGGCATTTTTCGTCCCCCACTTCATCTTGGGAAACCCTCGAGATGCAGATGTAGACCGAATGCCAGAAGCCTGCAAAGAAAGGACACGAGCGGCAATGTATTTTTGGTTGATCTGGAGGTTGGTAAACCCCACCATCAAGTTTCTAGTCCTTAAGACTTTTTCTTTTTTTTAAAATTTATTAAAACATATAAGCAGCTTCATTTATATACACACACACACTTGTCCCTCCGCATTTGCGGCTTTTACTTTTGCGGATTCGATTATTCATGGATTTTATTAATATGTTCTCTCTAGGAATATCCAGCGCAACTCTGAGGTCAACTTTAACCAAACGTCGCACCGAAGGACCTAGAGATCCCTAGAGAGGACACTCCAATAGGCCTTTGTAGCCCCTCCGGCGCAATTTTATGGTCGATGTCTGGCAGATCTTGACCACAGAGTTGCACTGGAGGACCTAGAAATTACTAGAAAGGTAAAAAACATAGTGTTTTTTGTTATTTGTGGTTTTTTGATATTCACAAGGGTCCTCTGCCCCTAATCCCAGTGAATGTGGAGGGATGAATGTGTGTGTGTGTGTGTGTGTGTGTGTGTGTGTGTATATATATATATATATATATATATATATACATACATATATATATATATACACATACATATATATATATATATACATATATATGTGTATATATATATATGTGTGTGTGTGTGTGCATGTGTGTGTGCGTGTGTGTCTGTCTGTCTGTATGTGTATATATATATATATATATATGTGTGTGTGTGTGTATCAGCTCTCTTTGAAAAGGATGGGAGGAGGACCACTCTGCAAATCCCCAAAATGGTGAACCTCCATGTGCAGGAGCAACCAACCAGAGGGATGCAGCAGCAAAGGCCAGCGAACCCACCGTTGCAAAACTCCCGGACTCACCTTTCCCGCAGGTGGCCGAGCACTCGGTGTTGCCGGCCCGGCGCCAGAAGAAGTCGTGGGGGCTTTCGGGGTGATGCTGGACGGGGGGCAGCGGCGGAGGCGGCAAAGGGGGCACGCGGACGTTCCTCTGCAACGTTCCTGGGCTCCGTCCTGATTGGCTGGCCGGGGGAGAGGCCACACCTTGACTCCGTCCCGATTGGCTGGAAGAGACCGGGAGGCGCGGAGGGGTGAGGCTCCGGGAATTGGCCGCCATCGGCCGCAGGTGGCCAGTTGGGGATTCCAGCGGGTGGATGGGGGACACCATGGTCAATGCACCTGTTGGGGGGCCAAAGAGAGAGAAAGAGACAGAGAGAGAAAGGGGGGTTCAGAAAAAGGTGCCGTAACTCAAACCCTTAGCACTCGTTCCCAACTTCTTCGACAGGCAAGAACCAGCGCCAGAAACAGTCAGCACCCGCCTCGACAAGGGGAATCAAACTAACAGAGCAAGGGAAGTACAATATAAAAAATAGTATGAAATACTAACAAAAATCCCAACGGTTAGGTTTTTGGAAGGCAATCTATGGGACCACAAATAGCCTCCTGCTTTGTGAGAGGTCAAAGAGGCAGGTTTGCTCACCCAACTCTTTCCGGGGGTTTCGGGGCGGTTTGTGGTGGGGGGTCTCCGGTGGCGGTGAGGCCAGGAAGAACTGGTAGGAGATGCCAGGGTTGTCTTGCTGGAAGATCATCTGCGGAGGAAGGGAGAGGAAAGGAAGGAAAGCCATCCATCAGGGCTGCTGAAGGACACTTGGGAAAGGCAAGGGACCGCTTTGCAGGGTTAGGCTGGATGGCCTTTACGGGGTCCAGCTGAACAGGATTTGTGGGCTTCAGCCAAATGGGCTTTTCTGGGTTCAGTGAATGGGCTTTGCAGGGTTCGGCCAAACAAGTTTTGTGGGGTTCGACCCAATGGGCTTTTCGGAGTTCAGCCAAACAGGCTTTTCTGGGTTCAGTAAATGGGCTTTGCGGGGTTCAGCCAAACAGGCTTTGCGGGGTCAGCCAAATGGGTTTTTCTGGGTTCAGTGTACAGGCTTTGCGGGATTTGGGCAACCAGTCTTTTCTGGGTTCAGTGAATGGGCGTTTCTGGATTCAGCCGAACAGGCTTTTCTGGGTTCAGTAAACGGGCTTTGCGGGGTTTGGCCAAAGAGGCTTTGTGGGGTGATCTGGAAGGGGCTTTGCTGTGTTAAGCTACAGGCACCAAAGAACCAGAAGCTGCAAAGGGCGGCATTCCTACCAAACAGCTCTGAAGTTGATGCTCTTTGGCTTTTCATCCACCGAAAGGTGGGGCAAGTGCACCCCCAGACGCCCCAAACATACAAAAATTTGGAAACTGAGTAGGGTAGCTGTGTGTTACACTTCTTAAGGACTATAAGCTTGATTTCTAAGACCCAAATTGAAGGTGCCTCCCCTTGCCCCCTCCCCCGCGTACTCACATACACATCTATGGGCTCCGTGGTGGGACCCTCCGCCGTCAGGGATTCGCCCTCCCGCCTGTCATTCCCCGGACGGCTGTAGACGAAAACGGTGCCGGCCGCCTCATAGCTGCCCGGAGGGTTGACCGCCCAGTTTCCGTTGATGATCGATTTGCCGTTGTGGTTCCGAAGGGCTAGGAAAAGAAAAGAAGGGAGGCGCCATTGGAACACAGAAACTCTCAGGCTGGCTCCGCACTGCAGAAATAATGCAGTTTGACACCGCTTTAACCGTTGTTACTCCATCCTATGGACTCCTGGGATTTATGGTTTGTATAAATCCTGGGATTTGTGGGGGGGGGGGGTTGTGGCAAATGAGATCTCTCCTTATACACATATAGGCAAATACAGGTTATTATCCCCAAATCCAAAGCGCTACTGGCCCCAAGCAATATTGGATAAAGGATACTCGGTCTGCCGTATATTTAATTTAATGACATTCGAGAAATGAGAAAATGAAGTATTGAATAAACTTTTTAAAATGGTGACTGTGACAGTTAAGTCAGTCATCTACAGGAATGGTCATTCCTTTTTTAAAAAGCCAAGCTGGCCTTCCGTTACCAACCGAGATAGTTGGGGCTGCCGCTCATCTCCTTGACTTGGATTCGAGTCGCCCCTGCGGGGATCTCCAAAATGCGGTGGTACCCGATGGGGACGTCCGTGTCGGTATAGTTGCCCACCACCAGCTTGCAAGTAGTGTGATCGCCACCACACACCCCACAGCTGTCCAGTGTGCGATTTGAACCCAGGATCCCATCACAGCCGGGTCTCTGGAGAGGCAATGGACAAGAGACATGACGGATGCACATGGGAATACTGCAGAGCTGAGCATCGCCTACAAGGACAGACGGTCAAAGGGACGGACGGAAGGGGACTCCCTGTCCTTTTGGGGATGCTCAGCTCTCAATGGCCTCAACTGCCCTTCTGCCCCTGAAATCAATCAATCAATCATCTATCTATCTATCTAGTATCCATTTACCTACCCATCCATCTATCCATCATCTATTATCTATCTATCTATCTATCTATCTATCCATCCATCCATCTATCCATCATCCATTATCTATCTATGTAGTTATCTATCTATCTATCTATCTATCTATCTATCTATCTATTATCCATTTATCTACCCATCCATCCATTATCTATCTATCATGTATTATCTATCAATGCATCTATCTATCTATCTATTATCCATTTATCTACCCATCCATTATCTATCTATCAGGTAGTTATCTATCTATCTATCTAGTAATATATCATCTCCATCTATCTCTCTTTCTCTATCATCTATCATATCAAAATCATAGCTTTGGCCCCAAAACATGCCCTCAACTTAGACATGAGTTTGAGCTATACATGAGTGTATGGTATCCATCCATCCATCTATCTCTCATCCATCTGGCTTTATCTATCTTTATCTATCATCTATCTTTCTAACATCCATTATCTATCTAGTTATATATGTCTGTCTATCCATCCATCCATCCATCTACTGATCAGGCTCTATCTATCTATCTATCTGTCTGTCTGTCTGTCTCTATCTCTCATATCAAAATCCATAATTTTGGCCCCAAAACCTGCCCTCGATTCACATGTGAGGTCAACTTATTATGCATGAGTATAATATACAGTATCCATCTATATATTTATATTTTTCATCCATCTATCATCTAGCTATATATCTCCATCCATCCATCCATCCATCCATCTTCTCCCCTGTTCCTAAGGATTCTGACACTTGGAAATGTTACTCCCAGAAGTCCCAGCCAGCATGACAGGGGGATGATGGGTTCCAAAAAAGGACCACCCTGTCATCTCCCGACCCTCCCGAAACCTCGACCGCTTCCCAAGTCCTCCCACGAGAAAGACTCACCAAGCACTGCCCGGCCACGCAGATCTCCGGGGAGTCCCCCTCGCACGGCGTGCCGTCTTGCACCTTTTCCGTGTGACGGACGTAGAAGCGGTAGCCGATGGGCCGGCAATTGAGCTCACAGCGCTGGGAGCCCTGCACTGCAAGACACAAAGGCCCACAGCAGAGGGGTGATGGGCTGTGCAGTCATAGGACCGTGGACTGCCACACACCTGGTCGGTCACCTGTGGCGAGCAAGGACCCTTTCCCAGGTGACCAGGACACCTTCCAGGCCATCATGGATTGGATTCATCTCAAATACTGATAGCCACCATTTTTTACGCATTTTTAATCTTTTAGATCTGTCGTCATTGTCGTTGTGTGCCTTCCAGTCATGGCAAGCCTAAGGTAAATGCATTTCTTATTTTTTTAAAATAAGAATTTAAAGGGATTTTAAGTTATTTTGTGGCCAAGGGTCTGTCTCTCTCACCCAAGAGGCACAAATGTGTGTTTTCGGTTGCAACCGAGGTCTTTCCTCACATTTCCCAGAGTTTATTATTTTTTTGCAAAGAGCTAAAGAAAGAAAAATAAAGACGGGCCGCTGGGGCAGGATGGGAGGCAGAGGCCAGACTTAGCAGACTCCAGCCTCAGGTCCCGAGTTCGAGAGAGACAAAGCCCTCCTTGTGCGTCTGGCTTCTCCGGGCCAAAAAACATAAATATTGGCTCCAGAGAGAAAGCAGGCAGCGAGGCAGCCTTCCTAAAGCTCCCCTTCCTTTCCGCCTGTTTATCTAAAGGAGATTATTTTGGTACTTCCCAGGAAAAAATGTGTATCTAGAGCTTGGAAGAGTGGCTGAGTCTTTTCTGACAACAACTCCCAGAATCCCCGGTCTCTTGGACTACACTTTCCAGAATCCCGCAGCTCAGAAAAAGGTGCTTTTTAAAAAAATTACATCTCCCAGAATCCCCAGCCCCACAGCCACAAGATGCTGGGACCAAAGCATAGAAAAGTTGCTTTTGGGGAGGATTACAGATCCCAGAATCCCCAGCCAGCACAGCCACGAGATGCTGGGACCAAAGCATAGAAAGGTTGCTCTCTCTCGCTCTCTCCCTCCCTTTTTTGGATTACAGCTCCCAGAATCCCCAGCCATCACAGCCATGAGATGCTGGGACCAAAGCATAGAGAAGATGCTCTTTCTTATTACAGCATCCAAAATCCCCAGCCAGCATAGCTACAAGATGCTGGGACGAGAGTGAAGAAATGTTACTTTTTGGACTATTAACTCCCAGAATCCCAAACCATGTGGGCTAGCTAGAGGATTCTGGGTACTGTAGTAAAAAATGCACAACATCTCCATCTAACATCCAGCATCTAACACAGTTTCCTCTCTCCCAGAGTTCTTTTTTCCTTTCAATCCCCAAAGAATGGTTTGTGAAAATCATCTCATTTTTAGGGGAAGACAGTTTTGGGTGGCCCTGAAGTGGTCAAAATGGCAAAGATTATTAATGAGGAAGAAGACACGAATTAGGAAAGTCTGCAGCAGTTTGCTTTTGCTTCAGCTGGCTGGGAAGGGCAAGATTTGCCCCTTCCTTTCCTCTCCATCCTTAGTTTTAATGCAAAGGACTTTGCTTGCAGCAGTAGAAGCCAGCTGAGGGCAAAGCAGGAGGAAGCGAGAGAAAACCCGGGACATTTTACAAGCAGCTGAAGCAGTGGGAAGGCAGAGGGTTAACTGGGATGCATGGCAGAAGAGGGTTGGATTTTATAACTCTACAATTTTACGAAATCTGGACAGCTGCAGGGTGTGTGCTCCCAGCTTTTGAGTTTCCTCCAAAGTGGATTATATAAACAATGGTGAGAAGCGTTCCTCCTGGGGCTGTTATAGACTGATAGAGAGGAGAGCGAGAAGGAAGGACACCCATCCATCCATCCATCGCCAAAGGTCTCAGCTGCTGGGGCTTTCGGAGAGCAAAGCCTTGGCATGGGAAAAACGATCTGGATCCTATTTCTAGGCTGGCTCTCTTTCCTCGGTGGCACAGCCAAGATCTCAGAGAGAGAGATGGAAGAGAAAGCCATGGAGGAAGCGGATCAGGGCAGGAAGGGAGGAGGACAAAGTCCTAAGTCCAGCACTCACACCACTTTGCCCACTTTGCTGGCTAAAACTGGTATCATAGCCGTGCAAGGAAGGCCGGGGATTTTGGGCTTTGTTTGCCCGAGTCTTACCGTCCGTGAAGGGCTCCCATTCGTAAAAGCGTCCCATAAACTCCTGGTGGTTGTAGGCGGTGCACTGGACGGCCCGTGGATCGGGGCGCTCGGCCGGACAGGGCTGCGGAAGAGGAAAAGGACAATGACCAGTGATGGGGTCAGAGAGGTCCCAAGCCATTGCGGCATCCAAACACCGCTTAGAGCTCCTCCGGATAAGACTTCCAAGTAGTCGACGCCTGGGAAAGTTATTTAACTTGGAGAGCACTAACATTCGTATTTGGGGTGGGAGGATTCTGGGAGTTGTAGTCCAAAAAAAAGTAACTTTGCCTGCTCTTGTTGTGTGCATTCAAGTCGCTTTCCAGTTTATGGCAACCCCAAGGGGAATCTATCATAAGGTTTTCTTGGCAAGGTTTGTCCAGAGGAGGTTTGGGTCCAATGTGCAATAAACTGCAATATGCAATAAATTGCTTTTATCGTTTATTCCTGTATAGCAGAGGGTTGGACTGGGTGACCTTTAGGGGTCTCTTCCAATCCTATGATTATATTCTGTTATTGGGTGCCTTCGAGTGGTTTCCAAGTTATGGTAACCCCAAGGCAAACCTATCCTAGGGTTTTCTTGGCAAGGTTTGTCCATAGGAGATTTGCCAGTGCCTCCCCCTGAGGCTGAGAGAGTGTGACTTGCCCAAGGTCACCCGGTGGGAATCAAACTCTGGAATCGAATGGGAATCGTGTAGTCCTCCAGATGTTCTTCAATCCCAAGTCCCAGCATTCCTCAACCTCTGGCTCTTGGAACAGATTCCTCTCATAGTCAGAAGCTACGCCTTGCCCAAACTATCACTATTTTCTTTTAAAAAGACAGCCTCTCCAACTCAGAGGTAACCCCAGAAGATAATACAATTTTCTCACTGCTCTAACCACTAGGCTCTCCATTTTGACTCAGAACCAAAAAATAGGATCCAGTAGGAAGTACAGGGAAACTGTTCAATTCAGAGCTCAGAGAAAGTGTGTTGCTTTGGATTGCAAGTCCCAGAATCCCCCAATCGGGGGATTCTGGGACTTGCAGTCCAAAACAACACACTTTTCCTGAGTTCTGGTTTAATTCTCAGATTAACATCTGTCCAAGGCCACCCCTCCTATTCCACAGAGGAGTTCCCGACCCCAGCCCAGCCGAAAAACGCTGACCCTCTCGTCCCGCCGAATTTGGAAAGTTTACAAAACCAACGCCTATAGCTCAATCCCTGGAAACTCATCAGGGCCTTTTCTTGGAACCAGAAGCCCTGTTATTCATTCTTCTTTATTAAAAAAAAATCCCCTTTTCTTTATTCAATAAAAGGATAATAAATGCAGAAGAGGACTGCGGATCTACGTTCCGGGTGCAAATCCGGACACACTACGGTAGGGTCACTAGATGTCCCTTATTGTAAGGGATGATCCTCATTTAAGGGCTGGAAAGTTTGCTCTTATAGGGCTGGTGGGTGACCCTTATTATAAAGGGATGGATGGGTGTCCCTTTTTTAGAGGGGATATCCCTTATTTAAGGGCCAGAATATTTGTCCCTTATAGGGCTATTATAGGGGATGTCTCTTATTTGAAGGACAGGGTGGGTAGTAAGTGTCCCTTATTTTATTGGAAATTTAAAAAAAATGCTTTTACACAGACTGAATAAAATGCCAAAAAAAAATCCCACATGCCAAAATAATAATAATAATAATAATCCCATAATTTTGGGTATGGGTCCTTCCTAAAGACAGAGACGTGTTGCACACTTTGCAATTTATGATTGCGGACAACACATCCATTTTGCAGAGACAGACATGGCTAGGTTAGAAAGAAAGACAATACTTTCGTTTGGCATTTTAGGAACAACACAAACTTGTGATTAGCTCCTTCCTGAGAGTTTTGTCGTGAATTTCGACTCTCTCTCTCTCTCTCTCATTGTTTTGCAAACTTAGCAATGCTACGCAATGGGTTTGCTTGTTTGTTTGTTTAAACCATCCCCAGACAGGAATTTTAATGAAGGATGCAAGAGGAATTTATTTTTGGTTACTCATTTCAATACCACCCAATCTATATCTCTATATCTAACTCCCAGACTCTCCAAGGCGGCCTTCCGCTCACAATATTTTTGCATTTTTAAATACATTCCCCCCCCCGCCGCCACCGCCGCCAAAATGCCCTGAATCAACTGAAAGGGCCTTTTCAGAATACATCCGAAAATTTCCCATATTGGACCAATCCATGCCAGACAAGCCAACGGGGAAAAGGTTTTCCCAGAGGCGAAGAGTTCAAAAACCATGAGTCCGCCGGCTAAATAACTGAAGAATTGTCTCTTCTATTCTTCCCTTTTTCTGGCTTGTATCCCAGAATGGCTGTCAAACTTTCCTTTTTAATTGCGCTTCTTCAAACTATCAAGTTACTTTACAGTATCTAAAGCCTCCAGCAGTATTACCCAACCCATTGCCCTTCAGAAGGTGCAGGGCTAAAGGTCCCATCGTCCCCAGACAGCATATCCAGGGGCACATGGGTTGGCACCTTCAATGTTCAGGCTTTGCTGGCAAAACAGGTTTGCCCAAATCCACCCCAAACCAATTTATTCACTCATTTCATCAAATAATCCAGATTTTCAGGGATTATTCAGATGGTGAAAATAATTCTGGTAGAATCTGGGCTGAATCTGTTGTTGTTCACTTGCATTTTGAATGCATCCAATTAAGTTTATTTTGGGTGGAGGGCTGTCAAAAACCCATTTAACCTGGGATATTCGATTTCAGATTTTACTTTCTGAGTTTTCCGAAAAGATTCGGATTCTCAGCGATATAAATAACCGATGCGAATAGACCCAGGATAAACTGGGATAAAACTCTGCATGCCTTGAATATGTTTCAAATACATCTGCATCATCATCTCCATCTTTATTTGCAGCGCTGACACAAGTGAGCTACAAAACTTGCAGAGATGCCATTCCAATTTTTGAAAAATAGTGTGAACAACAAAACCAGAATGAGTGAGATTATTCACATAGTTGTGCTAAAAAACAACAACAGCGTCTGAATGACCCTGAAGAGGCGCAGGAAAAAAGCCGCCAAAGGCAGCAATCCCAAAAAGGCTACCTAGAATAGATTATTGATTATTTGTTTGCAAGCTGAAGCCCCCCCTGCAAAGCAATTCCCTCACATCCTCACCTCTTGGCTGCAGGCCTTGTATTGCTTGCTTTCTCCCTCGCAGTGGAACGTCTCTGTGCCGGGATAGTACAGGTTCCACTGTGGCACTTCGGACCCCGTCTGGGGCAGCCCTTGACCCCGGGCGTGGAACTGGACAGGATTCCCACGGTTCAGCAGCCAAACGTTGGGCTCCGCCGTCCGAGGAAGGGCCACGGGTTGGTCCACAAAGAGGCTGTGGGTCAACCGGGTGCCGTAGCCACCACTGACACCGGCCATCCGGGGCTCGTTCTGCCTCTGCGTCCGGGTCCGAGCTTGACCCCGGGAAGGCCGGTGAGCGTGGCCTGAGGAGCGATGAAAAGACTCTGGTGTGGTCCGGTGGTTCTTCTCCACCCCAAGCGCTTTCTGTTTGGAAGCAGAGCTTTGGTTCCTCAGGACTCGGTGAGCAAGACGCAGTTCCACCTCACCCTGAGGATGGAGACCAATCCCCGGGGAGGGCGACCAAGTAGCGGGAGCACCCACCCTTGATGTCGAAGCGCCCGCTTCTGCTCCCACCCCACCTTCCCTGCCGCTTGACTCTACGGAAGGGGGTTCCTTTCCTCCAGGCCGTTCCTGGGGTCTTGCAGAGGCTTCCGGGTTATGTAGCGGTGGTGGGTGAGGCACTCCTGTCGCCAAGCCATGTTCAGCATTGCTGGGTGAAGATGTGCCCTCCTTCCCAAGATGCTCTGTTCCCCCCAAGGGGTCATGGTGTGCCGACGTGATTGCACCTGGTTCCAAGAGCCGAGGGGTGTCCTCTGGATTGCTCTTTTTGGTGTGGCTATGCCCTGAATCCTGTCCTTCCGGGACCACTCCATGGGAATGAGTCACACCGTTGGCCAGCGGAGGTTGCTTCTGTTTGTCACGGATTCGAGGGTCAGATGCAGAGGATGGAGGATCCTTTTCCTGGCTCCCAGCCACGTCGTCTTGGGAGGAGGAAGAGCGGATTGCTTTGTTTTTGGGCTTCCTTGATGGAGGTCGTGGTGGTGGTGGTGGTGGAGGAGGCAGTCCAGTGGAATGTCCCTCTTGGTGCCGTTTAGAACGGGAGGATCCCCCTTCAGCTGGATCTCTGTGGAGGGGCAAGGCGAACGGCACCTTCCCATAACCGTACTTGCCAGGCTTGATGGACTCTCGAACCCAAGACCTGAAAGGCACAAGGTGAGTTTGTAGGGAGTTATCTACTACAAAAAAATCCCCAGCCAAATAAACCCAAATCTCACTTCTACTAGGAATACACTGAACAAATTTAGACACGCTCGTTAGACTCGTTAGAAAAGCCCAAAATGCTAGGTAAGATGCAAGGCAGTAAGAAAAGCAGCAATAAATGCTAAATATCATTATTGTTACGGATATTGTTCTGCACTCTCCTCACTGATTAGGCACAACTCTCAAAGAACTATCAAAATGCATTTGAAGTCCACATTTTTCAGAAATATATCATGTAGAAATGTAGCTTTCTGGAGATATTCTGTTTAGGAATGTTTGTTGAGGGTAAGGGAGAATGTCTATTTTTTAATATATATATATTTAAATGGAAATAGTGACATCTGAAATAAGTAAAGGTAAATGTAATGAGGAAATGGGCCAGAATGAATCGAGGCATAAACACATACATGTGAAACTAAAACAAATACTGCAAACAGACTGGTTTCTTTGCCTGGACTCTCCCTGGTCCAGCTTCCTTGTCAATGGGTTAGTGAAACTACTTTGGGTTTCAGTCCGAACTCTGACACAGTTGTTCCAAGGTATACTACCCTCCTCTTTCCAATCTAGATTTGACACATCTTCCAATACATCCTTTAATGTTCTGACTAAAATTAGGAACAGATTCACCACACCCTTCACAACCATGGAAACCACATGCCCAGGCTGGACTTCACCCCCGAAGTAGTACCCCGATTCTTACCTCTGGCCAGCCTGAGACCCAGGCGTCGCAGAACTTCCCCAGCGGTGCCGGCTGCTATCCGACTGGCTGCGGTGACGGGGCCCGGCAGGTCTTGGACCTGTGCTTTGGCCATCCCTCCTCAGAGGCTTGAACAAGGGGAGGGACTCACGAGCGGACGGGCCATCGTGTCCAGAGGGAGTCCCAATACGGGCATCGTGTGGTGACCTTTGGGATGAAGCGTGTCCAGAAAGCTGCTCCCGGGGAGAGGTGGGGTCCCTCCGCTGGCTCTGGCGGGGAGACATGATGCTCCGTGGCTGAGTCGGGGGCCACTCCTCAGTGGGAAAGGCCCCACGCCGAGAGTAGCGGTTTGGGGAGCCATAGGGGACGGCAGGAGGGGGCGGCTGGGAATTGTGAAATGGGAGAACAGAGCCCCCATCGGGGAGGGTCAGGGCTGCACCAGAGTTCCTGTCAGTGTGCAATGGGTAGGCCGGTCGGGCCGGATGTGGCCCGGTGGGTCTCTCCACTTGGTGAGGAGGCTGAGGAGGGTATGCTGGAGGCGGCGCTGGATCCGTCCTCCCGGCCCAAGGGACGCGTTGGTAGGGAGACTGGCAGTTCCGGGTTCGCTCCAAGACCCCCAAGCCGCAGCGCTGAGAACAAGCTGACCAGGGACCCCAAGTGCTCCAGACGCCAGGCACCCACGTTCCCGGGCTGCTGTCACCATCATTCCCAGAGGTCTGCTGAGGCACGCGCCGTGGGACCTGCGGGGGAACAGGAAGAGGTCAAGGCTGCTTTTTGCAAGGACCACTTGTCCTCCAACCATCTTCATGGCTTCTTCTATTACTTGGATTTATTATTTTAATTTAATTTGAACTGGTTTAATTTGATTACTATCCCATCTCTTTGCCAGTCTTGGATTCAAGGTGGCTTACCAAGATTAGAACAGATGCAGCTCAAAAAATTCACTACACACACACACACAAACACACACAAGGGCCAGCGCAGTGCAGAGGTTTGAGTGTTGGACTAGGATGCTGGGAGACCAGAGTTCAAATCCTGGCTCGGCCACTGGGGAACCCATTGGGTGACCTTGGGCAAATCTAAGAGCTTTGGAAAGTTCCTATTTCAGATGACAACTCCCAGAATATACATAAATTTTACCCAATCTCTTTTTTGAGATCTAGGAATCTGCTTTTACACAAACCACAATGTTGGAAATGCCCATGCTGGCTGGGGGACAGTGGGAGTTGTAGTCCAACAACAACCCTGGCAGCCCCAAGGTCTGAAACTGAAATCTAAATATAGGCTGTTGAGGGGTTTTTTTTGGGGGGGGGATCTTGGTCTCATTTGGGGCTGTGTACTCTCTGTTTCCAAACTCTTCCTCCCTGCCCTCTTCCATGCGATCGTCCGGCTGTCTCAAGACACTTCCCAGCTGGCGTCCAGCACTTTGCAAGGCAGCCGTCTCCTTCCTCCTGGCGGGCAGCAATGTCCAAGGAGAAGGAGTCCAAAAAGGGCACATTTTTCAGCCAAAAAAGGAAACTGTTAATACCATTAGGACAAGACTTGGCTCAGAAAAGCCAGGGCATCCTTGGCACTCTCACAGGGGAAAGCCATGGGGCAAAGGGACGGAAGAGAGCAGAGGGTCCCCGTCTGTTGAACGAGAAAACGGGGAAAACGGGGTTCCCCTAAAAAAGCTAAAAAGGATGCTAGAGAGAGAGAGGTGCAAAAAGGGGAACCAGGAATGGAGGCTGAAGTGCCCCTGGTACGGACAGAGAGAGGTTGAATCGGAAAGAGATGGTGGTAAGGGGCACTTTTAGGGCACAGAGGAAACCTGAACCCTAAAACAGGGCATCCTGTCCCTTTGGGTAAAAGACCTTTCCTTCCGCATTTCCTGGCCGAAACTTGCCAGTGCTTTTTCTCCACCTCTTTCATGCACCTACAGCACTGCTCACATGGAGTTTGAGAAGTTTGTTGTAAGGCCATATTCTGTCGTTGGGTGCCTTTGTTTAGATCTGACCGGGGGCAATCCTGGGTCCAGTTCTGGGCACCCCAAGTCAAGGAGGATTGTGGACAAGCTGGACGGTGTCTGGAAAAGGGAGACCAAGATGATCAACGGTCTGGAAACCTCCAAACCTTATGAGAAATGGCTTAGGGAGCTGGATAGGCTTAGCTTGGAGAAGGTGATATGATAGAGCGCCCTTTAAATACCTGAAGGGATCATATGTAGAAGAAGATGGAGCAAGCTTGTTTTCTGTTGCTCCAGAGACTGTGACGCAGAGCAATGGATGCCAAATACAGGAAAAGAGATTCCACCTAAATATTAGGAAGGACCTCTAGAGTGGAATTGGGATTTCCAAGGAAGGTGGTGGATTCTCCTTCTTTAGGTGGACTTTCAACAGAGGTTGGAGGAGCATCTTTTTGTAGCGCTATAGCTCTGGATTTGGGGTTGAACCAGATTGCCCTTTTGGCCCCTTCCAACTCTATGGTTCTGCTATTTTACTTGGAAAATGACCAAGGCGCCTGATTATTCCCAGTGTGACAAGGGAATCCTTTCGACCTCTAGCTGGATTCCTTCTCTCTCCTTCCCAGCTCCGCATGCGGCTGTCATCAGAAGGGCTTGGTTTTTATTAGCGATGCAACACCCAACGCTCTGCTTTCGAGGCTTGCCAGCCAAAATGCAGTCCAGCTGTTCTTGGGAGCCTTGGTGTCAGAATTAGGTTGGGCTCCAAAAGTGTTGCTGACCTCAAGACGCGTGAACATGGGTGCCTTTTCTTCCCCTGCGACCCCAAATGGCACCAGGACTGGTCTGAACTTGGAAGCTAAGCAGGGTCAGCCCTGGTTAGTCCTTGGATCAGAGACCGCCAATGAATGCCAGGTACTGGAGGCTCTACTTAAGAGATCAAACCACCTCTTGAGGATCCCTTGCCTAAGAAAACCCCAAGAAATTCATGGGGTCCCTGACGTGAAAGCACATACGAATACCTTAAAGGCACTGGATCCTATCTGATCTGGGAGGCTCAACAGGGTCAGTCCTGGTTAGTACTTCAATGGGAGACCTCCAATGGATATCAGATGATGGAGGCTCTACTTCAGAGGAAGGGACTGGCAAAACCACCTCAGAGGATTCCTTGCCTAAGAAAACCCTATACTAAAATTCACGGGATCGCTATAAGTCAACGGGGAACTTGCAAGCAACCACAAAAGCCCTAATACGCTAAAGGCACCAGATTCTGTCTAATCTTGGAAGCAAAGCAGGGTCAGCCCTGGTTAGTGTTTGGATAGGAGACTGCCAATGAATCCCAGATGCTGGAGGCTCTATTTCAGAGGAAGGAACTGACAAAACCACCTGTTTCACCTAAGAAAACTCTATGGTCTTCTTCTGATTTATTCACTACACCCATTTCAACCCTCCTCTTTGAGTGAACAAAATTGCAAAATTGTTTGGCACATTTGCAAATATTGCAAAATTGTTTGCCACATTTTGCAAAATTATTTGCCATAGGGCCTCATCTCTCTCTCTCTCTCTCTCTCTCTCTCTCTATATATATATATATATATATATATATATACATGCACACTATGCTGAATGGATGTTGGACTGCAATAAATAGATTTTCTTGCAAGCTGCAGTCCAGTTCTACTTTCTCTGGCTTTATTTGCAAAGTCCACATGAGCTCCAAGTTCTGTACATGGCTGAACGTGACCAAAGCAGAGTTCTGGCTTTGCATCCTAAGCCAATTTCTTTTGTTAAGAATGTTCTTTTGCAAAACCCTTTCAAGGGGAAAAAAGGTGACAGAGAGTCAGAATGATAGGATATACACTATATATACTACATATATTTATAAATGCCCTACGAACTAGAAATAATATTGTTTGGACTTTTCAAAGATACAGTTAATCCCAAGGATAAAGACTTGGTCAGGAGTGTGCCACTCGCTTGCCAAAAATATGCCAAAATGTTTCATTATCAGGTTTGCAGAAAATAGGGGATATAAGATAGATGGGTTCTGTTATGTATACACAGTCTCTCTCGCACATACATATATGCACGCTTAAAGGCAAAACTTGAATAAACCCCTTTGAAGAAATCTGGAAAATTTCCTCCTTCTCATAGATTGGAAAACTTACTGGTTGTTTTCCCCAATTTAGGCTGCATCCACACTGCAGAAATAATCTGGTTTGGCACCACAACAACTGCCATGACTCAATGCAATGGAATGCTAGGTTTTGTAATCTGTTGTGCACCAAAGCTTTCTGACAGAGAAGGCTAAATATCTCACGAAACTACAACTCCCAGGATTCCACAGCACTGAGCCGTGGCAGTTAAAGCGGTGTCAAACTGGATTATTTCTGCAATACGGATGCATCCTCTTCCCTTCTTCTCTCCCTTGCAGAGTGAAGCGAGTGCAAACTACTTTTGCATTTTGAGCTCTGTTGGCAGCAATGGACAAAAGGGGAAAGAGGGAGGAAGAGAGAGAAACCGGGACATTTTATAAGCAGCTGCAAAAGTGGGACGGTAGAGGATTAATCAGTATTCAGAATCAGAATTCATTGTTAGCACGATTACCATTGTGATTATGATTATGATTGGAAGAGCTTGCCCTCGGCAGCCAGCAAAGGCAGCAGTTTGGAGCCGTGGCAATGGTTGCACGGGTAGCGCACAACAACACAACCCTCCTTCTCCTTCTCCTTCTCCTTCTCCTCCGGCCAGCGCATGAGTAATCCCATTGTTTCGGGGTGACTCACCTTCTCGATGGCTTGGCTGAGGCCAGCCGTGAGGACAGAGAGAGTCAGCGAGAAGCCAGCCAAGAAGGAAAACCTGGAAAGAAAAACAAGACAGCCATTGCGTTGGTCATGGGTGTTGTTGCTGTTGTTGCCACGCAAAGAAAGAGGACAGTTGGCAAGCCGGTGCCAACTTACCCACCATTGTTTTTCCTGTCTTCACCAAGAGGGCAAGCATCCACCATCTTCTCCTCCCAAACCAGGACCCCCAAAGTCTTGCACAAATTGTACCCACGTCTACAAAAATCCCTACAAAATCTCTAGAAAAGCATAACTGTTTGTTTTGCTCTTAAATTGTGATTGTTTACTGTAATTTTAGTATTAAGTTGGAGGGGGGGGGGGTTGGGAAGGGACTAATTTTGAATTTTATTGTATTCCATGCACTTTTATTGCTGTAACCTGCCTGGATTCCTTGTGATTGGGTGGGCTATAAATAAATAATTTATTATTATTATTATTATTATCATCATAAAACACCAACAGGAGGGTTGCATGAAGGAGTCCAGCTCTGTCTCAAAGAGATGGCCCAAAAGCAATGCATGATGGGAATATCCCTACTGGCTTTGCCAGTCCTGAGTTTTCTGAACCCAAAACCTGAGACCTAGAGACAATGGCTTCTGGTGACAGCCTTATGCCAACCCCAATTGTTCATAGAATCATAGAATTATAGAGTTGGAAGAGACCGCAAGGGCCATCCAGTCCAACCCTATTCTGCCATGCAGGAACACCCAATCAAAGCATCCCCGATTGTTCATCGTTATTCGAACACACAGACACACACAGAACGTATTTTCCTGTTTGGAAATAAAGAGAAATCTTAGTCAAAAGCAAAAAAGTGAAATAGGGGATTCTTCTTTCCCACTTTCTTAGAGAGATGGGATAAGGAAATATTAAATCTAGTCTCCTTGCTTCTAGCCAGCAGATGGATGCAGAGCAGAGTGGAGGGTCAGCCCTGGCCTTCCTTGCAAGGACTGGGAAGGGGACTAAGTAAACCCCCAGAAAGTCTTTGCAAGTTGCAGCAAGAAATCAAAGAATCCTTGCAAACTGTAGCAAGGCAGCACTCTCCTGTACCTTGGATGAAACATTGATCCGAATGGAGATTGCAATCCGGAAATCAGAAGACGATTAAGAACGGGAAGGTCAGCCACGAAAGAACTAGAAAAGGTCCTAAGGAGTTAAGATACACGGCTGAGCACTAAAATTAGAATGGTCCAAGCCCATCGCCATGTACGGATGCGAGAGCCGGACGGACAGTGAAGAAAGCAGATAAGAAGAACATCAACTCGTTGGAGAAGAGGGCTGAGGACGGTCACGGACGGCCAAGAAGACAAACAAATGGAAGAGATCGAGGCTGAACTCTCTCTGGAAGCCAAAATGATAAAGTTGAGGTTGTCGTGCTTTTGTCCCATCATATGAGAAGACACGGAAAAGACAACGATGGAGGGATGTAAGAGGAGAGGAAGACCGCATGCTAGATGGGTGGACTCTATTAAGGAGGTCACAGGTGCGAACTTGCAAGACCTGAGCAGAGCAGTGGAGGACAAGGAGTCTTGGAGATTGAGTCGGGAGCAACCCAAGGGCAGTCAACAGCAATAACAAATGGAGTTAGTTAGGATATGAGTGAGAGATTGAGTAAGAGATGTGTGTCAGCATCAGCCTGAAGGACTTGAAGCCAGGATGACCGGTTGGGGTTGAGGAGAGGAGGTCTTGGAGAGGTCTCATCCATAGGTGGCCATGAGTCGAGGTTGACTCGAGGGCAGTTAACAACAACAATAACAGTAGAAAGAGAGGAAGACCCCAGGCCAGATGGATAGACTCAGTCAGGGAAGGTCACAGGCCTAGAATCATGGGATCCTAGAATTGAAAGGGACCTCAAGGGCCATCAAGGCCAACCCCATTCTGCCATGCAAGAAGACACAATCTTAGGTCCTGAATTTGCAAGACCTGAGCAGAGCCGTAGAGGAGAAGAGGTCTTAGGAGGTCTCATCCACAAGGTTAACACCAACAACAGTAGTCGAAAGAGAAGACGATCCCATGCCAGATGGATGGACTCAATCAGGAAGGTCATGGGCATGGACTTGTAGGACCTGAGCAGAGCAGTGGAGGACAGGGGTTCTTGAAGAGGCCTCAGCCACAGGGTCACTCTGACTTTGGGGTCAACTTGAGGGCTGTTAACAACAAAGTCCTTTGCTGCAGCCAAGCCTTTCCTCTTGACCATGGTCCCCCAAAAGTGGACAGTTTGCACCCACATCTCTAGAGACGGCCCCTGAAAACTGGAGGCACCAGGCTGGTCCCTGAGACATGGCAACCCCAAATTAACTGCCAACCTTTTATACCTCTCCTTCTTTCCTGGACACATCTCAGGGTGTCAAGCACAACCTCTCCAACATTTTGTGATGTTTTACATTCCTTTCCTCTTGTACAGTTGTTTTCTGATTTAATTCTTTTAAAACACATTGATTACTCCACCCTCCACCCCCCCAAAAAATCTCCAAGGGTGGCTTCTCATTATCGCTTTTTAAAATGCGAGCAAAAGTTTTCCTTTTATTGCACAGCAGCCAAGCAGGCGTTTGGCATACGTACCAAAAAGAGAGAAGCCAGGAAATGGATTCATAGTAAAAATTTCAAAAGGAAACTGGATAAATCTAGCATACAAAACATATTAAAATCCTCCTCCAGTGCATCATCTAATTAGGAATATAATTAATAAGTTTGTTGTTGTTTTAGTTGTTGCTATTATGTGCTTTCATGTTGTTTCCAACTTATGGCAAACTCAAAAGTAGTAAGTATGGTGTCACTTTTCTCAATCAGAAATACTGTTTCATCCATTTCTTTTTTACTTCAGACATACTATCTCATGACAGCCAGCATGCATAGTGCAATAATAATAATAATAATAATAATAATAATAATAATAATAATAATAATTTATATCCTGCCCCTCTGCAGAGCAATCGGGGCGGCTTACAATATTAAAATTTCCATACATATATATTAATACAATTTAAACAACATAAAAATCCCAAATCCCACCCGTCCTTTAACCATTGGACTATGACTCTGGAGACCAGGGTTCGAATCCCAGCACAACCATGGAAACCCACTGGGCGACTGGGCATGTCACACTCTCTCAGCCTCAGTGGATGGCAATGGCAAATCTTCTCTGAGCAAATCCTGCCAAGAAATCCCCAGGATAGGTTTGCCTTAGGGTCACCATAAGTCGGAAATAAAGGCACGCAACAACAACAAATACTATTACAACGACAAATACTATTCCATCCTTTATAGCCCAGGGGTACTGTTCAGTTCTTCCTCATTGTTGTTTTTTAACCTTAAAGGTATCATTCCGCCTTTTCTCAGTATTTCCCCCTAAGATTTGCAATAGCCGTCCCCATTTACTCTCTCCATGCCATACTCTTCCATTTCCTCCAAAACATTTCTGGCCGCACTTTTGCACAACGATGGACAGGGCCATCATGTACTTTTACCAAAGTGACTCATCCGACCCCTGGGCCGCTGGACTTTCCTCCTCCCTTGTCTTGGCCTGAAGAATAATAGTAGTAATAATAATGAGAATAAGAATAAAAAGCCTAGCCTGGGACAAAAAGGGAAACCAGAAGCCAGCAGAGAGAGCAGCCATAGCGATGGCCGTGGCGGGTCAAGAACGATCTCAGCAGCTTTACGGCCATCTTAAGTGCAGGACTGAACGGTCAAGCAACCGATCTTTGCTTCAAAGCCAGGGATGATTTCAGAAGCTGGCTTGTCTGTGGGCAAGAGAGAGGACCGAAGGCACCAAGCCAGGATTGTCGCCTGCCTCGCTCGGGCAAAACAAAACACTCCGTCCCTTGCAAAACCTACGCACAAAATCCCAGGTCACAAGGAGGGAAGCAGGTGTGCGTGCCAAAGCAGGTGGAGGTGACTCACGCCGGTCGGTCGGCCGCTCTGGAATTTCCTTCCCCGGAGGGAACGTGGGTTGCAAGGGAGAAAGGAATAAAAGGGCCGCAAAGAGTTCAGCCAACGGGATCATGGCTCCGGTTTGGGGGGGGGGAGGCAGGTCCGTGGGGCTCAAGCGGACCCCCAAAATCCAGCATCAGGGACACATGATGGAGACCGAGGCAAAGAGGTCTAATATCAAAAACGTTAGATGTGTCACAGGATCTGAGACTGTAAAAAATTATCCTTTTTCACAAGGCAGGGTACTACTACACCTTTCAGCATTTGTAAAAATCCTCCAATTTTTATTACAGCAAACTCTCAGCCTCTGCTGGAATTTGGTTCCAGGATCCCCCCCATCATGGATACCAAAATCCATGATGTCCTGGTGCCATTATATCCGATGGGGTATCATCATCATCATCATCATCATCATCACCATTATTATCATTATTATTATTACTACTCCTACAGTGGGTTCTTAGTCTCTGCTGGGATTTGGTTCCAGGAGCCCCCATGGATGCCAAAATCCGTGGATGCTCAAGTCCCATGAAATATCGTGGCGTAGTAAAATGGTGCCCCTTGTAAAATAAAATGGCAAAATCGAGCTTCGCCTTCTATGGCTTGTTTGAATATTTTCAAACCATGGATGGTTGACTCTGTGGATAAAGAATCCATGGATGCGGAGGGACGACTGTATTTTTAGGGTCCATTTTAGGAGGATGTTTTGCTCACAACATGCCTGAAAACCACTGGCAGATGTGAGGGTTTCGCTCTAACCCCGGCTGTGTCCGCAAGGGCCAAATAACGCCTCCTTCCCGCGTCCGTCCGTCCATACATACGTCCGGCGGTCAGTCCAGATGACGCAGGGTCCAAGCCCTGGATGGCTGAATCTGTGCCATGCTAAGAATAAAACTGAAACACTTTGCAAGACTATGTCATGCCAAAAGAGTTTTCAAAGGGGGGGGGGGATTAAACCACTTTGCAGAGGATGAAAACGTCCCTCGGTTGGGATGGCTGAATGGAGCCTCCAAATTCAGTGGCAGTAACCTTTGCAAACAAGGATTGCTGGGGAAACATGATGGAGACTGAGGATGGATTATTTATCGGAGGGATCTAATATCAGAAATGTTACTCCTGGCCAGAGTTGTTTTACAGGGTCCAAGACTGTAAGAAATTATCCTTTTTTTGCACAACATCTTTCAGAATTTGTAAAGCTCTCCTATGGGCATTAAGGATAACCCAACAGTTTTAATTTCTTAGCTCTCCTCCAGTTTGTAACTTTTGTAACCCAATGTCTCCCAGAAATTTACCATTTTCAACCCAAAACAGTTTCCTTGCACCAAAATAAATATATATATATATCATCTTGTCTTCCCCTTCTTTTCAATCTCAGCCTGGGTGGCAAACTCAAAGCAAACCTTTCTGAGCAACTTTGGAAGGAAAGTGTGAAATGCAGCACCAAAGGGACACCAAATATTGCAAGCACATGAAGCAAGGGCTCCAGAACGAGAAACAGACACTTGCCGAAAAACATAAAAACAACTGCGACGTGTGCCAATTTGGAACAGGAACGGCACGTTTTCAGCTGCGAGGAAGAAAGAGTGGGATGTCCATGGACTCATCCCATAAGACCATCATTTGCTGGTTTCCTCACTTTATAAAACATTATAAAACATTGAAATTACTCTCCTGTGATGCAGTTTAGCCCCACTTTAACTGCCATAGGTCCGCCAATCCCACCGAGATTTACAGTTTGGTAAGGCACCAGCGCTCTTTGGCAGCTAAAGACCTTATAAAACTATAAATCCCAGGCTTCCATAGGATGACAGAGCTACAGGAGAAGGTCCCTCATGTTAGGTCCCATATTTAGGGAGGGAAGGAGAAGCCACGGCATATCACTGCAAGTTTGCAGAACTTTATAGCATTGTGCAGAATTGTGCTACTTTGCAAAATATCACTGCAATTTTAATAAACACGGTGATGGGATTTTGAACCCTAGACTTAGGATAATGATGAATTAAAAAGTTGGAACAATCCTCATATCGAAACAGGGCATTTTCAACAGTGCCTCTCACCCCAATTTCTGGAACCGTCTACCCAAAAGAAACATTATCTTGCTGTCTGTTGAGTTGGACTGGAGACTAAGCTGACAGGAGAGAAAAAGCACTGAAGATGTGGCATATATATATATATATATATATATGCTTTGTTTTCGGTTTCAACTAATTGGAAGTTGCATTGGATCCCTGTTTACATTCTTGACTGCAAAAACAGATTCTAAAAGATAATTTTTTTTAAAAAAAATTATTCTTTTGTTCTGAAAAGAAACAGGTCTTAAACAAAATAAAGCAAGCCGTCAAGGACGCGCGATTTCGGATGTGCTGCTTTCCCTCCCACCATCAATGTCCAAAATTCATCCACCAAATAAGGCAATTTTAACTTTATGCAGAGTTCCTTCTAACCCTTCTCACCCTTCTCACAGAGGCTGCTTCCGCACTGCAGAAATAACTCAGTTTGGCACCACTTTAATCCCTGTCGCCCCAGCGCTAGGAAAGGGTCTGCCTCTATGGCACCCATCATGCCCACTTGCCATAGGTTTCCTTGCATTTGCGGCTTTGCAACCAGGATGAGGATCAGAGGGATTGTGTGTGTCTCTGTGTGTGTGAATGGGGAAGGAAGGTTCAGCGGAAGAAGCCGGCGTTGCTATTATTGCAATAAACGGTCCCCGGTCCTGCATTCTCCTCCTGTATCTCTTCTTCTCTCAGCCCTGCAGGGATGGCTGTGGCTCGCTTGGACAAGACAGGAGAGGAAATTATTAAATTCCAGCCTGCACCTGGCCTGTCTTCCAAGGTGGAAAAAGGGATTTCTTTCTGACCCTGATCCTGACCCTGCCAAAAAAATCTCTCTCCCTTTCTTTAAGGCAAGAGATTTTGCAACCGCACAATCTCCAGCCGAACAAATAGGGAAGACAACACACAAAGGATTTCAGGAGATGGAGCAGGTTTCCAGTCCTCATGGCGGCAAAGACACAAAACCCCAATAGTAAGGTTGCATATTTAGGAATATCCCAAGCCTCACTGAGACCTAGGATGCATCCGCACTGGAGAAATAATCCAGTTTTGCCGTGGCTCAATGCTCTGGAATTTGGGGAATTGTCGTTTGTTGAAGCACTAGAGTGGAATACTCAGATTTTGCATGAAAAATCCTATCTGGGGGATCCCAAATCTCATCTACCCCTGAAATCTGTGGATGATGGGTAACGAAAGGTACCTGCTTACCTGCCAATCCAACCTCGGTTTGCCATCCGGATCGCGTCTAAGCCGTCGTGCATTTTGTTTGGAAGACGAAACCTTCTGGAAAGCTCAGGAACGGCTTCACCTGCCCATCTTTTCCTCAACGCCCCTCACTCCCCAAATTGGGGCGGGAAGGACCCTCGGTAAAAATCCTTTCCCACTTTCCTAAAAGAAAATAAAAAGAGAATAAACGTCAGGAGAAAGTCAATCACCGGAACTTGGTAGGGTTCCCCCCTTTTTGTCTTTTTTCTACCACTTAAATATTGACTTACAGAAGTGGGTTTCAAAGGGGGGCTTTTTTTGGAAGGGGTCCGTATTTGGGTTGCGCGTGTCCGTATATGCGTACACACGCAAACACACAAAGCCTCTACTAAAACCTCAGAGCGCCTTCTGAACTTCTGACCCAGAATTGAGGAGAGGAACTCAGAAAATGCTTATTTATTCTCATTTTCGGTCCTTAATAGAGGCATGTGATGGAGGGAAGGGGAAGGAAACGTGGAAAGGGACTCATAAGGTACCCACAATCGCGACATTTCGTGACCTCTCCCGCTTTTCGGACTCCCGCCCGACAACCGCCTAGATGCCACGAAGCGGATTGTTTCTGGAAAAAAGGTTGCCAAGGCCCAGGATAGCAAAGATTGGCAAAACGAAGGCATTGCCAACCCCAAATTCTGCATTGGAATTACCCTCAATCCTCCAATTTCTAGCATTTAAATTCTGGCATTTAAATCTTCCCTTGGGAATGGAGAAATGCCACTTTGGGCACTGCAAGAAAAGGGGCATGCAAAGCAATCGAGGGAATGCAAAGACAGCAAAGATGTCGTTGTTGTTGTCGTTGTCGTTGTTGTGTGCCTAAAAAAAACTATTGGCTTTACATCGCTGGATGCATTTGGGGAAAAGATGCAAAGGTTCCCGTCTCCTTCGACTCTTTTTGTTCGCTTGGCTCTTACTTAATCTGTTCTCTGGGTATTTTTATCCCGTTGGGAACTCTCCAAATCCTTTGTTATGTGGCACCGTATCGGGTGGCCAATCCAAATATACCCCGGCTCAATTCCCCATTTATCTTTCCAAATCAGTCCCGAGCGAGGTGGTTACTTTGGCTCAAGGGACGCGTGGGAAAGGTCGCTGCTTTGTTGAATCAAAACGCAGCCGAAAGGTCACCATGCCCAAGAAAACACACACGGCCCACGCAAGGCCAGCCGGATTCGGCCGCGAGGAGAAAGAGTCGGCTGTCGGATGAAGCTCTGAGGTTCGAATCTGTGGTTTGAGCGTTCAATGACGACGACGACTCCGGAGACCAGAGTTCGAGTCCCACCTCGGCCACGAAACCCACTGGGTGACCTTGGGCAGGTCACACTCTCTCAGCCTCGGGGGAAGGCAATGGCAAACCTCCTCTGAGCAAATCTTGATAGGTTTGCCTTGGGGTCGCCATAAGTTGGAAACATAGGCACACAACAACAAACACAGGTCAATACGTCAAAAGAGTTAAGAGCCGGGTTTACACAGAGATCTGTGTTCAGGGTCCTAACACAAAACTGTTTCCAAAGGTCCAGAACACACTGCAGAAATAATCCAGTTTGAGTCCGCTTTATCTGCCCTGGCTCAGTGATAGGGAATCAATAAATTGTAGTTTATTGTGGCACCAGAGCTCTCTGATAGAGAAGAATAAATGTCTCAAAAACTATAACTCCCAGGCCTCCCTAGCATTGAGCCAGGGCAGTTAAAGAGGTTTCAATATGGATTATTTCTGCAGTGTGTTTTGGACCAAGGTCTCTTTTTTCTTAAAGCATGCCATGGTCCTGACTCAAGTATGGGACAACTGACATCCACCTGTAACCATCCTGTGTTTTTCCAGTTTTTCCATAACAGAATCATAAAGTTGGAGGGTCCCCCAAAGGGCATCAAATCCAACCCTCTTATTCAATGCAGAAGCCTCCTGAGAAAAAAAAGGAGCTGTCCAGCATCTTTTTGAAGACATCTAGAGAAAGAGACAAACCACCTTTCTAGGCGATTGACTCCTTTGCTGTCCAACGACTGTCCAACCCCAAATCCACCCCACAAATCTGGGCACCATCTCTCGCACGGAGAGCTGGGTTTTGGTGGTGGTGGTGGTCGTAGTCTTTTGGCTTACGCAGATGGGGATTAGCAGCACTAAACCGCTTTGGGAAGAAGGCCTGGGAGATGCGATCAGGTTTCTGCCACCCAGCTAATCCCCGCCGGAGGGTTTGGAGGGCGAGGAAAAGGATGATGGGAGTTGGCAGGAGGTTGGCATGATGCCCGGTTGGCGGCGGGGGGGAGAAAAGTCAAGGCTGATGGGTTTGTTGGAGGGGATTGTTTGCAAACAAGCAGAGCTCCAGAGAAGGGAGAAGGCTGCAAAGCGGACGGGGACGGAGGGAGGGAGGATTTGAACCCTTGCCATATGGCCTTAAAGGGCAAAAGAAGAGGTATCGTGTTCGAATCTCCTCCAGTGCCCTCCAATGCAAGCCGGCAAGCTGGTTCTTAGCCCTTAATCCTCGTCCCTTTTGCCATCTGCTGCCAAACCAAAGGCATGGAAACTTGTCAAACTCTTGTGGGACGGATTTTCAGTCCCAAAACCATCCTTGAAGGCCATTTCCTAGCAGAACAACACTTGCCATATTTTGGGTCTCTTGTTGTTGCAGCAACAGCATTTACATTTCTATACCCTTCCATATGAAATAGTGAAATCGGCACTCTCCGTTGTGCAACCCCTTCCATTCATTTCTGACGGACGGTGAGCCTAAGGTGAAACTTGGCCATCTGTCGGGGATGCTTTGATTGGGAGTTCCTGCACGGCAGAAGGGGGGTTGGACTGGATGGCCCTTGTGGTCTCTTCCAACTCTATGATTCTATCTCAGCAAGGCTTATTACAAGGAGGTTTGCCATTGCCTTCTTCTGAGGCTGAGAGACAGTGACTTGCCTGCCCAATAGGTTTCCATGGTTGGAGGCAACCCATGCAAAATCTGGAAATCTGCAAAGGATGGTGTCATGGATGATTGTGTGTTTTGCCTCCGAAAGCCAAACATTAGATTTTTGCACCAGAGCAAAGCTTTCTCGCTTCCAGGAACCTGGAGTTGCGTAACCTCCATTCACCTCTATAGGAGATTTGATGCATGCATTTCTCGTTACAATTAAATTTGCCTGAGGCGGGTTCGAGACACCTCTCCAAATCGGGTGTGATTCACCATTGTTCAGTCGTGCACAGAAGCAGCGCAAATTGCTGGGCATCAAAGCAGACACACCTGGGACAGAGACGCCGGATTGCAAACCATTGCAGCGCTTGTGTGCGGTCTGGATCGGTTATTTGTCAATTCACATTTATGGTGACCCTGAGAGAGTGTGACCTGCCCAAGATCACCCAGAGGGGTTCATGGCCGAACTGGGAATCGGACCCTGGTCTCCAGAGCCATCGGTCAACGCTACATCACACCGGCTCCTAGGGTTTTCTTGGCCAGATTGATTCCGAGTCAATGTGCCATTGCTTTCCTCTGAGGCTGAGAGAGTGCGACTTGTCCAAGGCCCTCCGGTGGTCTGTGCAGGGATTCGAACCTGGGTCTCCCCAAATTCTAGTCTAATACTCCAAACCACAACACTGGGCTGGCTCCTAAAAGACTCCAAAACCAGGACTTTTTTTTCGAAGAGCAGAAGCAAAAAAGCAAAAAAAAAATTATTATTATTATTATTATTATTATTATTATTATTATTAATTATTATTATTGTCGTTGCTGTGGTTCTAAAGCTTTTTTGGGGGGGGGGGGACGACCAAAACTAATTTAAATAGTAGGAAATATCGCAAGTGCATCCTTTGGCAGAGAAGGCTTGCAAAGGCCTTGCAGAACTACAAATCCCAAGACCTCCGGCCCCAGAAAGGACTCCATCCAGCAAACTCGACAGAGAGGAGGAGAGACAGATGTTTTCACATCCCAAATTGTCCAACACACTTTGTTTTAAAGGGAAGAACAATGAACAGAGCAACGCAGAGGAGCCAAGACAGCTGGGGCTGCTGGAAATGCCATTCCTCTTTAAAAATATTAAAAAACCAGGAACGCTGCTGCGTCTCTCCAAAAAGCACTCTGCATTTCCCAGCCTTGTTTTCCTGCAAAAAAGATGAAGACACACACATACACACAGGCCCTGCAGATGGGAAGATTTCAGCCCCTGAGACAGACATGTATCCGTCTGGACTGTAACCCCCAGCATCCCCAGAGGTGTGGCTACTGGGGATACTGGGAGTTGGGAGTCAAGAAAAGAGGAATCTGGAAGGAGGAGGACACTTGATAACCAGAGTCTGGAAATATGTTTTGGGGAGGAGTATTGTCACTCCCAGAATCCCAGATGTGGAGGGATTCTGGGATTGCAGCATGGACAACCCTGGCATGGGGATTCTGGGAGTTGTAGTCCAAGATTTATAATGGTTTTCTCCTCACAGGCTCTGGAAAATGTGAGCCTGGGAGCATCTTGTAAGAAACAGAGAGGGATTGATTGCATCTGCTTTCACACACTTGATAACTAACATTTGGAAATATTTTTTGGGGGTGGAAGATTATGACTCTCTGAATCTCAGACATGGGATTGCAGCATGGACAACCCTGGCATGGGGATTCTGGGAGTTGTAGTCCAGGAGTCATAATGGTTTCCTCTCTGCAAGCTCTGGAAAATGTGAGCCTGGGAGCATCTTCTAAGAAATAAAGAGGGATTGCATCCACTTGATAACTTGAGTTTGGAAATATATATATATATTGGGCGGAGGGGGGAGATCATGACTCTCAGAATCTCAGACATGTGTGCATGGACACCCCTGGCATGGGGATTCTGGGAGTTGTAGTAGTCCAAGACCCATCAATGTTTTCTGATCACAAGCTCTGGAAGATGTGAGCCTGGGAGCATCTTTACAGAAACAGAGCGCAATTGCATCCACTGGAATCACGGCTTTGCAAAATAAATAATAATATTAATATTAATAATAATACTAATACTTGTTCAGGCGCCGCGCTTTCCCTTTCTTGGCCCAGACCTTTACAGTAACATTCCCTTCTTATTACTTCACCGCTTGCAAGAAAAGAAAAGAGAGCTAAAAGCCACCAAGTCGCTCTCCGGTCACTTGGCCAAGACTTCTGGAAAGCTCCGGACGCATCGCATCCCGTCCCAAGGAAAAAACCAGGCCAGGAGACCGAAGGACACTGGAAAGCCAAGGTTAAACACACCACGCAATTCCCCGGCCGCCAAACCGCTCCCATTTGGCCTCTGTGCCGGACCGCAATCCGACGCCACCCCACGCCCTGCGAGGATTCGCAAAGGAGTTCAACAAGGCCAAAGGCTTGCCGTCCCAAATCCGTGGGCCCAAATGTCCTCTGGCTCCTCCACAAGCCTTTGCGCACGTCTGCATCGATTCCTCAACTCATGCTCAGCTCAGGAAAGGGACTTTTGGGACTGTAGCACCCAGAATCCCCGAACCCTTTGGACTACAACTTCCAGAATCCTCTGCTGCAAGCCCTTGCATACGTTTGCATAGATTCCTCAATCGGCTCAGCTCAAGAAAGCAACTTTTTGGACGACAGTGCCCAGAATCCCCGAACCTTTTGGACTACAACTTCCAGAATCCTCTGCTGCAAGCCCTTGCATACGTTTGCATAGATTCCTCAATCGGCTCAGCTCAAGAAAGCAACTTTTTGGACAACAGTGCCCAGAATCCCCGAACCTTTTGGACTACAACTTCCAGAATCCTCTGCTGCAAGCCCTTGCATACGTTTGCATAGATTCCTCAATCGGCTCAGCTCAAGAAAGCAACTTTTTGGACAACAGTGCCCAGAATCCCCAAACCTTTTGGACTACAACTTCCAGAATCCACTGCTGCAAGCCCTTGCACACGTTTGCATAGATTCCTCAATCAGCTCAGCTCAAGAAAGCAACTTTTTGGACAACAGTGCCCAGAACCCCCAAACCTTTTGGACTACAACTTCCAGAATCCACTGCTGCAAGCCCTTGCACACGTTTGCATAGATTCCTCAATCGGCTCAGCTCAAGAAAGCAACTTTTTGGACGACAATGCCCAGAATCCCCGAACCTTTTGGACTACAACATCCAGAATCCTCTGCTGCAAGCCCTTGCATACGTTTGCATAGATTCCTCAATCAGCTCAGCTCAAGAAAGCAACTTTTTGGACAATAGTGCCCAGAACCCCCAAACCTTTTGGACTACAACATCCAGAATCCACCCCAGCCAGGAGGCCTCGGTCTGGATAATCTATGCAAATCCCACCAAACTCAGAGAGCTTTTGAAACATTATTTTGCACTGGTTACCTTGTTTGGCAATTTTGTTAAAACTGGTTTTGTTGTCCCCAATTGTTAGATTTTTCAGAGAGCCGTATATAAATATCTCTAAACTATTTATTTTCCTGTAAAAATGAATAAAAACCAAAGGATGCTCTTGTGGGCCATTCCTTGAATGCACTGCACCGGAGCATTAAAAAAGGCGATTCTTGGGGGGACTGCGACTCCCAAAATCCTCCACATCCTCCAACTAGTTCGAAAGACGGGGGAGTGGGAGGAATCTGCAAATGCAGAATCCAAGTTTCTTTCGTGCAAAATTGGGGGGAATGGGAAATGCTGGGAAAAGGGACTTTGGGCATGGCATGCTGCTGGGCGTTTCTAAGCTGGCATTCCTGAGGGGCATCGGTCCGGATAATCTATGCAAATCGGGTTTATTGGGCCTAATTTCTCCCCAGGGAAGGAGGGTCAGGGGCTTCCAGACCTGGGTGACATTCCTCCTTCCCAACCTGACCTGATCTTCCCAGGATGAAAAAGAAAAGATCGAGAGAAACTCTTAGGAAAATGAACTCTGTGCCTCTCTCCTTGCAAAGGCAGCATCTCTGCACCATCCTTTACCCGAAACCTGGAGGACATTGCCATCAACCGTGTCAAACATCTGGTCCTTCTAAGCTCAGTCTCCTCCAGATGTTTGGGACTGCAACTCCCATTCTCACCTTGAGGTCATTCTCACCTGGAGGGAATGAACCAAGGCTTTCTACATGCAGGAGATTTTTTTTTCTCCTGTTCAGTCATGTAAAAATCCTAAAATCTTAGTCCATAACCACCAACTGCCCCAATTTTGCAAGGGCACGCTTGATTAATCTTCTGCCTTCCCATTTTCCCAGCTGCTTTTAAATAGTCCCAGTTTCTCTCTCTCTTCCTTACTCCCCCTCCGCTTTCGTCCTCAGCTTATTTCAATTGCTGCAAAACAAGTTTAAAGGTGGAAAAGAGAGGAGCAGGCAGATTCTTGCTCTTCTGCCCAACTGCCCTGTTCTTCCTTGGATTAAGAGAGTGGTAGATGAGTTGGACCACAACTCTGGAGACCAAGGTGCGATTTCCCACTCAGCCATGAAAATCACTAGGTAATTTTGGGCAAGTCACATACTCTCAGCCTCAGGGGATAGCAATAGCAAACCTCCTCTGAACAAATCTTGGCTTTGATAGCTTCGCCTTGGGGCCGCCATAAGTCAGAGACAACATGAAGGCACACAACAACAACTACAATAAACTATGTCTGTACTTTGCAGCAATGGAAATTAATCTGCAGACAAAGGAGGGAAATGGGATGATGAGGAGGAGAAAAACAGGGACATTTTAAAAGCAGCCAAAAAAGTGGGAAGGCAGAGGATTAAGTGAGACTGGACATTGCATGGTATGCAGTTTGCACTGGCCAGCAGCTGCTTTCCTGGGTTTCAAGTTAAGGGTCTTCCCCAGCCTTACCTAACCCAGGATCAAACCAGAACTGGGATCAAACCCTAAACCACCATGCCAGGCCATTCCTCCCAGTTTGCAGGGTTAATACAGAGCTGTGCGCACCCCTCTCCTGCTTCAATCCCTTTCCATCTCTCTCTCTCTCTCTGTCTGCCTTCCCAAAACCCTGCAAACTGCAAGACAGGGTTGGTGGCCTGGCATTGTCCGAAAGGTCAACCCCAGGAGCCACACTTTTGGGGTGGGAGAGGTGGCCATTTTGCACATTGGCAGATATCCCTGGGAGATCTCCGTCTCTCATCCCTTGCCCCAAAAGGGAACGCAGCCCTCTTTCCACCCATTTCCCTTAAGACCTCCATTCGGAAGACCTTTTCAATTGCCTCCCACGGTTTAGGAAGAAAAGGGTTTGCAAACAAAGCTGAAAAGAGCACTTGAACACAGTCAGCCCTCCATATCCATGGATTTATTTTAAAGCCCAGATTCATTCAGAAACGACTTGAAGGCATACAACTGACCGCTCAGGGGATCTACTCTAAAAGAAACTGACCAACAGGATTTCTGATTCAGAAATCCCTCTCCTCCTTGCCGTCTGCCTTCAAGTCATTTCCGACTTATGGCGACCCTAAGGCAAAGCTGTCCTAGAGTTTTCCTGGCAAGTTTCCTCAAGGAGGGTTGCCACTGCCACCCTCTGAGGCTGAGAGAGTGTGACTTGTCAGGGTCACCCAGCGGGGTTTCCATGGCCGAGACGGGCTTTGAAATTACTGAACAGGATTTCTGATTCAGCCCTGCCGGAAATCCCTCTTCTCCTACTCCAAATATTTCAGCCTCCTTTTGCAATTTGGGTGGCGGTGTAACTCCGGAAACCCTCCTTGGCTCGACAGTCCTAAATCTCCAGGTGTCAGGTGTACCTCCAAAGCTCTGCAACCGGAGTCCGGGAACCCAAAAGCCAAAAAGCGTCATTTATAACCAGGGAGAGGAAAAGACCCCAAGATATGCGGAAGACGCAGATTGGCTCCGTGCAAACTTTTGTTAGGAATTTTTGCAAAGAATTCTCCATGCAAACTTTTGCAAAGTTGTTGAATTCTGAATACTGATTTGTGACACGACTCCCAAATCCGGACAGGCATTTCGACGCACTTTGGGGTTCGCCAGGGGACCCAGCTTTGCAAACCGATGCAGAACCATCTCAGGAAGACACTAGCTGTCAATCTGCAGCCTTGGGGTCTTCAGGCTCGGTTCTGACCAATCTCCAAGGGATGTCCAAGGAAAGAGGTCAGCATTCCACAGATGAGGAAGGGACAGCCAGGAATGTGGCTTTTTTAAAGGGCTGCCAGATAGGTCAGAGGTCCTGGCCACGGCTCTTGCTGGAGGGAGTCCTGGGCCCCCGACGCCGGGAGCGAAACAAGCCGTCAAAGCCATCTTCATCCCTTCCAGAAATCGGACGGTGAAAAGGCATTTCCAGATGTTGCCGCCACTCGGTTTGTTTCCCACCAGAGTTTGGAAAAGGATTCACGGATTTATCGGAGTATCTGCGAGGGTGCAAATACTCAAACGCGCGGCAATCCATTTGCTTCCCATGGATTCGCGTTTTCGGCAGATGCAAATTTGCGCAGGAAAGTGAAGACAATTGAGCACTGATGCACTGTTAACATACCGTACTTACCTCCATAGTTCGCATAGTTACCTCTAAAGCAGTGGTTCCCAATCTTCGGCCCTCCAGATGTTTGGGACCTCTGCTCCCATAATCCCTGGACCCTGACCGTTGGCTGGGGCTTCTGGGATCTGAGGTCCAAAACAAAATGAGGACCAAAGGTTGGGAACCGCTGCTCTATAGCATAACGTAGTTCATATAATAGATACATCTGTAAACTAATAACTCTCTTTTGGTAACTTGGAAAAAGTTACATTCTGAAAAAGGTGGGGATGAAGTCATTGTTTTGGTGAAATAAAATCTGCTACTTCCTTTTTCAAAGTTACCTCTTAAGAGACACTTGAGGAGCCAGCTTGGACTAGTGGCTTGAATGTTGGACTCGAAACCAGGGTTCGAATCCCAGTTCAGCTACGAAACCCACCAGATAACCTTGGGCAAGTCACACTCTCTCAGCCTCAGGGAAAGGCAATGGCAAACTTCCTCTGAACAAATCTTGCCAAGGAAACCCCAGGATAGGGTTGCCTTACGGTCGCCAGAAGTCGGAAACTGCTTGAAGGCATGAGTCTTACGCCATTTTCTTGTGGGTAAAATGATGGCGGTGGGCTCTCCTTCTTTGGAGGTCTTCCATCAGAGTTTGGATGGACGTTTTCCGAGGGGGGTTGTGTGGTTCCTTATCCCAGCACAAAAGATTGACTAGATGCCCTTTGGGGTCCCTTCCAAGTCTATGCTCCTATTGATCTGAAGTGCTCCCTTCCCATGGAAAGGCAGTGAAAAAGCAATTAGGAACTCAAGAAGTTATCTTGGGACTTTATCACACAGGGGAAATCTCGTGTAAAAACGGGATTTAAAAGGTGGGGAAAACCAGCAAAAGCGGGTAGATTTTCACACACATCCATTTTAAAGCGTGCTTAACCCAAATGGAAAATATGGAACGGAAAAGACTACTTTCCGTTCGGGTTAAGCACACTTTAATAGCGACGTCGTCTGAAAACGTACCCGCTTTTGCGGGGTTTTTCCCCCCTATTTAAAACCCCGTTTCTGCACAAGATTTCCCCCGTGTGATAAAGTCCTTGGAAGGATCCTGATCTATCAACTCTTAGGTGGAAAAGATGAAATGGAAATGCAGCTCAAGTTTTTAAACAATTGAAAATTGACAAGCGCATGGGATGCATGTCTTGAAGCACTCGGCAACATCCATCGTCTGTGGAAGCCGCACATCTAATAACAAACAATCATTAAACAAGGCCTAAGTAGATTAAAGGCCCCAGGTCCCATCTGATCTGGGAAGCTAAACAGGGTCAGCCCAGGTTAGGCCTCGGATGGGAGACCTGCCAACCAACACAAGGTGCTGTAAGGGATATTTCAGAGAAGAGAGCTGGCAAACCTGAGGATTCCTCGCATGAGAAAACCTTACGAAACTAATGGGGGGGGGGGCTATAAGAGTCGACACCAACTTGTAGGCAAAGACACACACACCTGGCACACCCAATGCCCTGGCATGTTTTGTCGCACCTTGGCACGGCATTGCAAATATGTGTACACACCCGGTTTACAAAAACAACCGCCTTATTTTTGCACGCTTTTCGGAACAAGAGCCGAACAAGCGTCCAATCATCCATTTGGTTCCAGGACTTCGAGCTCCTGGATTCTTGCAAGCACAACTCGCACTTGCGTCCTCTTTGTTCAAACCATGGTTTCCCCCCCCCAAAAAAAAATAACATGGTGGTGCAATTCTTTTAAAACCATTGCAAAACAAAGTTTTAACCCAGTTCTTGCAAGCTGCCTTCATCCCGGGAGGAAGGAAGGGAAGAAAGCGATTGATCCCATTTCAATAGGAGCAACGGAGCGTCTTTTCGATTCAACGGGGCATCATTTAATTAAAGATATATATATTTTTGGTTCAGGTTATAATGGGTTGTTTTAAAAACAATTGTGCCAAGCAGGCACAAATCAACAGGGAAAGCTTTTCCTTGCAGGCAAACAAGCCTGACTTTAAAACTAAAATATTCTCCGCATTGTGCAATTGCTTTTTTTTTTTTTTTGAATTTTTGCAATTTTCAGGTGCTTTAAAATTAAATTCCTTTAAAACCCAATTCAGAAATTTCATCTGAATTTCGTCTCTACTTGCCTCTCATTTCAATGCTTCTGTTGGGATTTAGCAACCGAGGAAAGCATGCTTCCGTACTAGCTTCAGGCAGACACAGAAAAGGGATTTAAATGGTTTGCGCTCAGGATTAAGGCCTAAAAATTGGGGTTTTTTGGGGGGGAGAGAGCAATCTTAACTCTTTGTTTCCAGATTTGGGAACAACCAAAACCTCTGCCTTTCTCGTCTTGCAAGGAAGAGTTCATTAAAAGTCCTTATAAAACCAGTGTTTTGTGGTTTTATTGTTGGACTAAAGACTCCGGGAGACCAGAGTTCGAATCTCTTTCCAGCCTTGGAAGTCCACTGGTAATCTTGGGCAAGCCACACTCTCTCAGCCTTGGAGGATGACAGAGATGGCAAATCTCTTTGGGAGAAACCCGGATAACAAAACCTGTGATACTTTTGTCTTTATCGTTTATTGTTATGTGCCCTCAAGACATTTCCAATTTATGGCAAATCTGTCGCAGGGCTGTTGTTTTTTGCAAGATTTGTCCAGAGGAAGTTTGCCCTGGCCTTCCTCCGAAGCTGAGAGAGTGTGACTTGCCCAGGGTGTCTATTGTGCTTCTATATTGGGGATTTTGCCCTGTTGTTTGAATATTTCTCAGCTACATGTTTTGCTTTCTCATTAGAGTTTGGAAAAGTCACCTGGAGGGGACTACAACTTCCATCATCCCCCAACCAGGGCATTTCTAGAGATGGCCATGACAGTACTTGCTATATAGTTATATTTGCATTGGTAATTTCGGAGATCTCATCGCAGCCAATATGGAGATTTTGTAGAGTATGTGACTTTACAGGGTTGTTGTACAAGTTGTGACTTTGTTGTCGTCGTTGTTGTCATTCATATCGTATTAGCCAGCGTGGCGAAGCCGTTTGAGTCTTGGACTGTGACTCTGGAGACCAGGGTTCGCTTCCCAGCTCAGCCATGTAAACCCATTGGGTGACCCTTGGACAAGTCACACTCTCTCAGCCTCAGAGGAAAGCAATGGCATATTAACTCTGAACAAATCTAGTCAAGAAAACCCTAGGTGATGTAGCATTGAACGATGATGGCTCTGGAGACCAGGGTCCGATTCCCAGCTCGGCCATGAAACCCTCTGGGTGATTTTGGGCAGGTCACACTCTCTCAGCCTCAGAGGATTGCACCTCTGAACAAATCTTGCCAAGAAAACCCCAGGACAGGTTTGCCGTAAGTTGGGAAAGACTTGAAAGCACACAACAGCCGGACAGAGAGGACCGAGGAAGCTGCTTTTGCTATTTCGTCCTTGCCCAGGTTTTTAAAAAGGAAGAAAGGAAAAGATCCTGAGCAAACCGAGGCGGCCTCCCTCCTTTTTTCCGTCCAAATCTTCCACGGAACGAACGGGAGGATCCCTCCAACGGGGACCATCCATCTGAGCATCGCTATGCGATGAAGCAACCCAGGCCGCCCTCCAGAGAAAGAAAGAAAGAAAGAAAGAAAGAAAGAAAGAAGGGGGACATTATAAAGAGTCGCGTCTCCCTGCGTTTCGTTTCGGAGAAGGCGCAGGGATCATCCCAATGGCAGGACCGGAGAGTCCCACGCAAGCAATGACCCGACAATCGCGGCTCATCTGGAGTGCAAACAGAAGAGATGGACCTTGCCCAGAGGATGAGCTTAAGTCCCTTGATAGATAAATAAAATGCAGCCTCAGAACTGGACCTCCGCTTTTGCAACTTGGACTTTTGCAGATTTGATTCATACATCCTCTCTAGGAACCTCTCAGTCCTCCAGCTGAGCAACTCTGCTGGACGTTGACCATAGAGAACCTAGAAGTTCCTATTCTCTAGGCATCTGTCGGTCCTCCAGAGCGATTCTATGGTCAAATTCTGGCAGATTTTGACCACAGAGTTGCACCGCAGGCAGGACCTGGAGATCCCTAGAGAATAGGAACTTCTCCAGCACAACTCTATCTGGTTATTTGCAATTTTTCCACATTCACGGAGGTTCTTGACCCCGAACCCCAGCAAATGTGGAGGGACCACTGTAATTATCTTTTTTTCCTTCATCCGGGACACGGCGGCGTAGATCCACTTTACGTAGCATGGTGGGATTCGAACTCGCCGCTCGGCTGGTCGCCGGTGGGGAGCTGACAAGGGGCTCCAGGCGATCAGATAGCATTTTCAAAGCTTTAAAAAAACAATTAGACAACTGGGAAAGGGTTCAAAGAGATCCCCAGTGGCCTCACCTTCTCTTCTCCAAAGACCAGGCGCCCGAGACAACTCTCTTTGTGGCTAAGATAACAAATCATCTCTCGCCTTGGCAAAAGTCCAAGCGACTGAGCACCTCCGCCTTTGAAAAACACATCTTTCCACGCCAAGGCATCCATCCGTACAACTCACAACTGGACACACACATCCCACAAATATCTGGTGACAGAACCCACTCTGGCTTATAGTCCAAACTTTAAGAGAAAGAAGGGCTATTGGGTTCCTTTAATTCATTTATTATATGCTGCCTTTCTCCTCGTAGGACAGATCGCAAGTTGAGTCAAGACAAAGACAAGATGATGGATCATACTAAAACCTACCATTAAATCAGCAAATGTTTGATTTGGAAAATGTTAACTGGAAACAGTTTGAAAGGCAGCTAAAAGGGAATCAATGCTGTGGTCTGTTTTTATGTTTGGAGATTATCCTAAAACATCTTCAGACTCAACATTTCAGCAGTTCCTCCTCGGAGAGCAATGGAGTCTCCTTCTTTGGAGGCTGTCTTTAAACAGAGGCTGGATGGCCATCTGTCACAGGGGATGCTTTGATTGTGATTTCCTGCATGGCAGGAGGGGGTTGGACTGGATGACCCTTGGGGTCTCTTCCTTCTCTTCCATGGTTCTGTGATTCAAAGACGATACGCCAATACATTACGGAGTAATGCCACCCCAAAACGCTCCCCAGAAGACATTGCCAGGAAGGAGAGACGTCTCGTTCCCTCGATTCATGTGTCCAAATTACACATAACCCTCTGCGCCAGACTTCTGCGAAAGGGAAGAGGGAGAGATTTCTTTCCACTGTATCGTAAACACTTCCTCGGTCAGCCAAACCATCCGCTGGCTCCGCACCAGGTCCAAATACCTGGAAAACATGAGTGATCTTGGCCTCTCCAAGAACGATGAATGGCTCCAGAGCAGAAAATAAACCACAGAGGATCCATTCCCAGTTTCCTCGCTAGTCGTGCTTTTAGCCTTATCGCTTTCAGAGTTTTTCTGCTTCTAAAGGTAGACAGATCTTAGGGCTTGGCCCTGAGTCTCCAGCCTTGTGGGTCATCGCTGGGTGGGCAGGAGACAAGCGTGCAAACTGTGGGTGCAAGACAAGTGTGCAAACTGAGTGGGAGGCAAGCATGCAAACTCTGGGTGGGAGGCAAGCGTGCAAACTCTGGGCAGGAGGCAAGTGTGCAACTCTGGGTAGGGGCAAGCGTGCAAACTGGGTGCAAGACAAGTGTGCAAACTCTGGGTAGGGGGCAAGCGTGCAAACTGGGTGCAAGACAAGTGTGCAAACTCTGGATAGGGGGCAAGCGTGCAAACTGGGTGCAAGACAAGTGTGCAAACTCTGGGTAGGGGGCAAGTGTGCAAACTGGGTGCAAGACAAGTGTGCAAACTGGGTGGGAGGCAAGCATAGAAACTCTGGGTGGGAGGCTAGCATGCAAACTCTGGGTGGGAGACAAGTGCGCAAAATCTGGGCGGGAGACAAGTGTGCAAAATCTGGGCGGGAGACTAGCGTGTAAACTCTGGGCAGGAGGCAAGTGTGAAAAATCTGGCAGGAGGCAAGCGTGTAAACTGTGGAGGGGCCAGAAAAGTGCTGAGTGCGAATCACTACTTGAATGGGAAAGCACCAGGTTCTTACAGCTTGCAAGGCATCATTCTTTTCTTGTCACCACTCGCAAAATATCTCTAGGTTGTCCATGGATTTAGTTATGTCTTCCTTCCTTCCTTTCCAGTCTTTTGCGTCTCCAGGGCTCACCCTCCATTCTCCTCTGCATCCTTTACCCTGTCTCCCTAAATAAATAAGAAGGGGAAATGCCCTCACTTCTGTAGGGTCATTTAACTCTCCTAATTAGGGCTTCATTCAGCCTTTGGTAAGGAAACAAAACTATTAAAATATCAAAATTGTCAAAGCCAAGCCTGTTAGGGTCTAGCTTTAAACTCATCAGAGTAGCCGAAAACGTGTCCTTGTCTAACTCTGCTTCCCTAAGAACTGAGACTACTGACTCCAAAGGCAACACAAGTAGCTGGAAGTTTAAACAAAAGTTTACTAAAAAGTTTACTTTAATCTATATATACATAGAAGCTGTTTCCTAATCTAGCGAGAGAATAGTTCAGGGAAAAAGGAATCTTTATCTCACCATCTTTCCAAGGAACGTTGAGAGAGGAGGAAGATGGAAAAAACATGCAGTTCAGTTGAAAATCTTGAGAAAGTGCCTGTTGATCCCAAAATGGGAGTGACCTAAATCACTTGGTTAGTTTGAATGAGAAGGGAGGAAGAGTTTGCATGCAGGAAATCCCTCTCTATCTAAGGAGGGGGAAAGAGAATGCAAAAATCTCCCAACAACTTCATCTTGGGAACAGCCCCTTTAACTAAAATTTCTCTCTCGTTTTCCAAAAAGGAAGCTATGTTCTGTGTGTGTATGTGTGTACGTTGAATGACAAGCTGTGTAATGAACCATGGTTGGTAACATTACTAGGAAAACAACAACTCGAAGGCACACAATAAATGACAAAACCCAGACTGAGCATCCATATTGATGAGCAGTCTACCTCTGGAATACCATCAGGTTGCATTGGATGGTGCATTTCCCCCAATGGCTTTGGGCTTGGGAGGCTCAAGATGATTTAACATGTTTCCTTGGGTCCAGAAAATGTTTTAAAAAATACAACATTTTGTCCAGAAAGGGCAAGGCTTATTTATATAAGAGCCCAGCGTCCCGGAAAAATTTTTCCACCCGGTTTCCTCCGGCGCAAAAAAGAGAGAGCGAAAGAGCGAGCCGCACATATTTAAAAACCAACTCCTCTGAGCCCTTTCTGTAAGTCAAACTTTGGAGAATTTCATAACTTCCAGATCAAGTTACGGCTGAAAGAAATAAAGAAAGAGAGAGAGAGAGAGAGAATAGCAAGCAGATCACAGCTTTAACAAGCTGCTATAAAAAGATAGGGACTCTTTCTTTCTTTCTTTCTTTCCTTCGTTCGTTCCTTCCTTCCTTCCTTCTCCAAAGTTTGGAAAACTTAACTCCGCAGCAGCAGCAGCGATGCCCCTTCCTTGCCTTTTCTTTCTTTCTTTCTTTCTTTCTTTCTTTCTTTCTCCATCCATCCCTTCTCCTCCTTTTAAAGCATTCCTTTCTTCTGGGTGGTCCTCAAGTCAGAATTATCCCAAAGATCAAGAAAACAACAGAGAGAGAAAGAGAGAGAAAGAGAGAGAGAAAGAGAAAAAGGAGGAGTGCCAGGCGGGAAAAGCAAAGGACGCCTCAGCCATTTAAAATCAGGAATGCTGAAGCATGGGCTCAGTCTACCCCCCAAAAAGCAGCAGGACTTAAAACTGGGATGATAATAATAATAATAATAATAATAATAATAATAATTCCCACCTCGATCCACAGGGAGATTACATCAATAAAATGGACACAGTATACAAAATACCATCAATAAAATAAAAACATTAATAGTCAATAAATAACCCAATCAACATCAACACCCAAACCATAGAAATCATGCTATTTTAACATATATTTTTTTGACCCACACTGGGTTAAAAAATAAATAAATTCCTTGTTAAAATGTAAGTCAACTTACCTTTGGAGCTTTACATTGGGAGTGAAGAAAAGCTGGCCAGTGTTTTTTGATGACTTCCAAAAGGATGGACGCTTCTGACTTTCTGCATCCGCACATATAATATATATATATATACATACATATATATATATATATATATGGATCTGAAGGAGAAAAGGACAAACAGGTGGAGAGGTCAACAGGCGTTCTGGGGAAAGGACCAAGAAAAGTCATACAGGAGGAAGAGTTCAGCTTTCCTCCCAAAGCTCAGCCGTGTTTAGGGACGTCTTGGACTACAACTCCCATCACTCCCAGCCAGTAGGACCCTATTCTTGGTCAGGGATGATGGGAGGTGCAAGCCAGCCTGGTTGATTGAGCGCATGAAGGAAGCCTCTGAGATAGAAAGAGGGAGAGAGACATGGAAGGAAGGAAGGAAGGAAGGAAGGGAGCAATAGATAGATGTGGCAGACGATCGACTGGGAATGTCCTTGCCAAATCGATAGACAGATGGACAGAAAAAGAAAAGAAGGAAGGAAGGAATGGCAGAAGGACAGAAAAAGAAACAAGGCAAAAAAAGAAGGAAAGGACAGATAGACGAACAGAAAAAGAAGGAAGGGGAAAAGGAAAGAAGGAAGGAATAAATGGACAGAAAAGGAAGAAAGGAGAGAAGGAACAGATAGCTGGACAGAAAGACAAGGAAGGAAGGAAGGAAGGAAGGAAGGAAGGAAGGAAGGAAGGAAGGGGTAGATAGATAAGCAATTGAAAAGGACAGAAAGACATGAGAGGGAAAGGAAGGAAGGAAGGAAGGAAGAGAGAGAGATGATTCATAGAGGCAGAATGGGACAAGACATGTCAAGAGTGCAAATTGGTTAAAAATAAGTGGAAGAGGTATATAAGGAGGGCAGAAATGGAGAGAAGAGATGGAGGGAAGAGATGGAGGGAGGCAAGGCCACAGAAAGAAAGGAGGGTAGGAAAGTCTCTCAGATGGGAGCAAGGAGAGAGAGGGTGAATGAGGAAGGAAGGAAGGAAGGAAGGAAGGAAGGAAGGAAGGGGCCAAGTGGAGGGAGTCAGGGAGCAAAAGAGAACAGGGAATAATGGATAGAGGTGCAAACAAGGAAGGAAGGAAAGTAGATGGATGAACAGATAAGAGAGAGAAGGAATGGACAGGTAGGAAAAAGGAAAGTGAGGCAGGATGGATGGATGGATAGATAGATAGATAGGAAAACTCTTGTGCGAGGAAGAAATTGCTACATAGAAAAAGTGGGAAAGAAGGTAGGGACAGATACAGAGAGATCACCAACTGTCAGAAAAGAAGGAAGGAAGAACAAATGGAGATAAGGAGACAAAGAAGGATGGACATGGGAAGGAAGGAAGGAAGGAAGGAAGATGAACAGATAGAGATAAACAGAATGGAGACTTACAGAGTAAACGAGAAGATTAAGGGTTGAAAGATAGCTAGAGGAAGATAAACAGTCAAATAAATATGGTAAAAAAGAAAGGGAAGGAAAGATGGACGAAGAGACAGATGGATAGAGAAACTGACAGACATGTGAAGGAAAGAAAGATGGAAAGGAGGAAGGAAGACAGATGGACCCAGCACAAGAGGCAAAAGAAAAAGCAAGATAGGAGAAGAAGACAGAAGACTGTAGGAAAGGTAGATAGAGAAAGAGAGAGAGAGGGCAGGTAGGTAGGTAGGTACATAGATGGACAGACAGACAGAGGGTATGATAAATAAAAGACAGACAGATGGGGATGGATGGATAGATAGATATAGATAGACAGACAGATGAGAGACAGGTAAGTAGATAGATAAACAGACAGAAGACAGAAAGAAGACAGACAGAAGGAGAAAGATGAGGGAAAGAGAGAGAGAGAGAGAGAGAGGACAGATGGATAGATAGAAGACAGACAGATGGGAATAGATAGATAAATAGACAGAAGACAGATGGACAGATAGATTGAAAGACTGAGGACACATAGACAGGATGGATAGATAGATAAGACAGATAGAAAGGTAGATAAACAGATAGAAGACAGACAGATAGATAGATAGATAGATAGATAGATAGATGGGGATAGATAGATAGATAGATAGATAAATAGAGAGGAAAAAAGGAGCAGACAGATAGATGAACAGAAAAGGAAGGAAGGGGGAAAAGGAAAGAAGGAAGGAACAGATGGGCAGAAAAGGAAGAAAGGAGGGAAGGAAGAGATAGATGGACAGAAAGGCAAGGAAGGAAGGGATAGATAGATAGAGAAGGAATTGAAAAGGACAGAAAGGCATGAGAGGGAGAGAGCCAAGAAGAGATAGATAGATAGATAGATAGATAGATAGATAGATAGATGATAGAGAGAGAGAGAGAGATAAAGAGATTAGATAGATAGACAGGATGGATGGATGGATCCAAGGTCCCTTCATGCTGGAGGACCCCCCCCATCCCACCCCCAACAAACAGCCCCTTACCTGGCTCTCCTCTCCTCTCCTTTCCTTTTTTCTCCTTTCCTTTCTCTTTCTCCTTCTCCCCTTTCTCCCCAGAACTTGGCCAGTGGGGGGGGGTCCCTCCAAGCGACCTCCCCTCCCCTCTTCTTCCAAATTGTGGGGGGGGGGGGGAAGGGGAAGGGGGACCCCCAGAAAAAAAAGGGGTGGTGGTCCTGGTCTGTTCTGTTCTGTTGGTGGCTTTTCCCAACCTCCTCCTCCTCCTCCTCCTCCTCCTCCTCTTTCTCTTTCTTTCTCTTCTCTTGCAATTGCCGCCTTGCAAAGTTTGGCAGAGGGGGGCTTGCAAAAGGGAGCAGCAATCTGAAAGCCCCCTCTTTCAAAAAGAAGAGATGCAACACCCCCCTCCCCCCCCAAAAAAAAAAGAAGAAGAAGAAAGCCTCCCTTTCCCTTTCCCTTTCCCTTTCCCTTTCCTTTCTTTCTGGCCAGCCCTCAGCCTTTCCCTGTCCTGTGTCCAGCAGCTCTGCGATCAGCTTTCTGCTGGCTCTCTCAGTCCTCCCGGGCTCTTTCCCATTCCCTCCATCCTCCACGCCTCCTCCTCCTCCTCCTCCTCCTCTTTCTCTCTTTCTTTCTCTGCTTGCAAAGGCTTGCCCTTTCTTTCCTCCTCCTCCTCCTCCTCTTTTGCCTGGAGGGCTGGGCTCCTAGGAGGGAAACTTATTCACGAATTAAAATTCCAATCCCTTTGGCAGAAGCAGGGCTGCATCCGCACTGGAGAACTAATCCGCTTTGACCCCACTTTAACTGCCAAGGGATCCTGGGAAGTGCTCTTGGAGGGGGCACCGGGCCACTTTCCTTCCCTCTGGGCCAGAAAGCTCTGGCTTAGCAGCACTGCAACTCCCAGCATCTGCTCCAGATTCTGCTCCAAACTGGACACAGAGAGAGAGAAGATGCTTCTCTTTTGCAACCCTTGACCATATCCTCCAACAATCAATAGGAAGCAGAGGAGCAAATACTCTGGAAATGACAGGGAGACCTTTTCCTTTCCTTTTCTTTTCTTTTCTTTCCACAGGGCATCTATCTAAAAGGGGTTTGGGAAAGACAGGTTTAATTCTCTGGAAAATGCCAGAGTTCACATGCAGCCTTCCTTCCATAATAACCCTTTCCTTCCTTTCTCAAGGAAAGTCCCATTGGGGAAGAAGGGAAGGAAAAGAAAGGAAAGAAAAGAAAAGAAAACCCCAAGGTTTTGATCTAACAGCCCAGAGATCCAAAGATGGTCAAAGTTCCTGCAAAAACATTTTATTTGTTAACATTTCCAGGCTCAGGGGCACCAGGCACACGCCAAGCCCTGTGCAAAGGTGGCACAAGTGTGTGTGTAAGTGTGTGTGTTTGTGAACTGTGGGAATTTCATGGCCCCAAAGCCACTCTAAAGCCCAGCCATCCATCCCCCAGACACACACTTCTGAAGGGAAAGGGGTGATCCACTGAGAAAGAAAGAAAGAAAGAAAGAAAGAAAGAAAGAAAGAAAGAAAGGAAAGGAAAGGAGAAAGAGAGGAAAATGAAGAAGGAAGAGAAAGAGACAGAAAGGAAGAAAGCAAGCTGGGGAAAGAAGGAATGCAAGAAGGAAGGAAGGAAGGAAGGAAGGATGGAAGGAAGGAAGGAAGGAAGGAAGAGAAAACTAATGAAGGAAGAGAGAGAATGGGAAGGAAGGAAGAAAGAGAGGAAACTGAGGAAGGGAGAGAGGGAGACAGAGGAAGAAAAGAAGAAAGCAAGCTGGGGAAAGAAGGAAGGAAGGAAGGAAGGAAGGAAGGAAGGAAGGAAGGAAGGAGAGAAAGAGCTGAGGAAGGGATGGATGGAGAAGAAAGGAAGAATAATGCCACAAAGCAACACAAGAGGAGTTGAGGAAGGAAGGAAAGGGGGAGGGGCAGAAAGAAAGAAAGAAAGAAAGAAAGAAAGAAAGAAGAGAGGGAGAAGAAAGGAAGAAGAATGAAAGGCACAAAGCAAGACAAAAAGCTGAGGAAGAAAAGAGAAAAGAAGGGAGGAAGGAAAGAGATAAAATTAAATAAATAAAATTAAAGAGGAAAGAGAAAGGAATTGGGGAAGGAAGGGGGGGAAATATCATGATTTTAAGAACAAAGGGAAGGGAAGGGAACCCATCTAATGGGAACCAAACTGACCCTGAGGGGCTCACCTCCAAACCTTCCCATTGACTCCCAGTTCCCTTCCCTAAAACCCACAAACCCAGAATGGGAACCCAGCCATCCCCCAAAAGAGTCTCTCTCCTGAATTGAGGGCCAGGCCCTCCAAGTCTTTTCAGGAGCAAATCTCCCAAATTTCATAAAGGTCTCTGGAGGAACGGTAGACGATTGCTCCCCTAAAAGATGGCGGACAAGTGTCACCGGCGCAATCCTAAACTGTAACGGATGGCTGGCCCTTTGTCCAGGGGCCCTCGGAAGAGATGGCCAAAATGGATCACTCCCGGTGCTCCCGAGCGACGGCCAAGATGCGAAGCAATGGTTGGGGCGATGCTGAGGGATGGCGGCCAAGTACCACCGGGGTCATCGTGAGACGGCCGGAAAGAAAGGCCCCAGAGCCATGAGGAGGATGAGCATCTCTGGGGCCATTTGGCACGCTTTGCCCGTTGTTCCCACCGCAAAGGCCAAAGAGAGCTGGCTTCTGGCTTCCCTCCTTTCCCTGGGACGAGAGGTTTGCCCCGTGGGACGGAGGGATTCGGGGGTGGGAAACAAAGCCAGGGCGCTTAATCCCAGCTAAAATCCACAAAGCCAAGAGAGGCTGCCAAATGTGGCCCGGCCAGGCCAGGCTTACTTCGGGGCACTTGTTGTGTCTGTCTGGCCGAAAAGGAAAGGCCACCGGGATTTGGTCCTCTGCCTCTCATGGCCTGGAAGCAATGAGGCCACTGCCTCCTCCGCCTTGTCCCCGCGGCCAAGCATCCTCCGTAGCCCCTAATTCATCTTTTGCAGAGAGCTCCAATGGCCTCGGATGGTGGGTTTCCACTTGGGGGTCTCCGGTCCAGTGGATGGAGGTGGCCAGGGCTAGCCCCCAAAGAGAGGAAGGAAGGAAGGGCCAAAGGGCCAAAGGGTCAAGGCTCTGGCCCAAGGGAAGCCTCCTCACTCAGCATCGCCTGCCTCATTTCGGACCCCGTTTTGGGAGGCCGGCTTCCCCTCCCTCCCCTGCTGGATTGCTCCATTGATCTTAACTTTTCTTTCCCTTCGCACCCAAGGAGGGATTTTTATTTTTAAAAAGTATGTCAAAACTTTGAATTAATGCCTTAAAAGTAAAGGCAGCCGTCCCCTACGCATCGGCCTTTTCTCGACGAAAACATTGCAAGGTTGCCTTTCCAAAAAGGCAATGAGGACAAAGGAAAGGTGGGGTTCCTCCGCAGGGCTACTGAGTAACTGCTTCTAGTTACTCTTCAAAGTTACTTTTCCAGGACAGAGGGCCTCGGACAGGGCTCTCTGAAGTTGCTTTTCCAAAGTTACTTTGCGAGGGAGAAGCGTTTGGACGGGTTGCTTTTCAAAGGCTGCAGAATTAATGCTGCCTGGCATTGCTCAATTGCCACGGCTTCAAGCTCTGGAGTCCTGGGATTTGTAGTTTTGTGAGCTATCTAGCCTTCTCTTCCGGAGAGCGCTGGTGCCACAAGGAACTACAAGTCCCAGGATTCTGCAAGACAGAACTGCGACGATTAAAGCAGTGCTAAACTGCATTCGTTCTGCGGACGCCACTTTGACGGCAGTAGCTCCATCCTATGGAAACCTGTGGGATTTGTAGTTTTACAAGGTCTGGAGCCGATTCTGCCAAAGAGGGTTGGCACCTCACACAAAAACTACAAATCCCAGGATTCTGTAGGTTGGAGCCGTGGCTGTTAAAGCGGGGTCAAAGTGCATTATTTCTACAAGGTAGATGCAACCTGGAAGACTGGGGTTCAAAACTCTGTTCGGTCCCTGGGTGAGCACTAAGGGCAAGGCACGCTCTCTCAGCCTCAGTGGCAAAACTCCTCTGCAGAAACTGGGCCAGCCAAGCCCCATGAGAGGCACTCAGTCTTATGAATGCTTCTTTTATCTCCGGGGCTCAATTTGGGCGTCCAAAACCCCCCAAAATCCAATCCAATCTTTGTGACCACGATAATGAGAATCAAAAGGGAGGCTGCAAGGAATGTATTAGCACCACTGGATTCCTCACCATTTGCAGAATTCAAAGCAAGGCACGCACGTCTCCTTCGGTCCCAAATCTCTGGACTGTCGGACAGTCGGCGTCTGTTCCTTTTCTGGACGGCTGGCAGGTTTTCTTCCTTTCCTCCTTCTCCGTCACGAACAGTTCCCCCTTTATGTGCAAAAGCGCTTCAGAGAAGAACATCGACCTGGCATCCAAAACACACAAGGCCTGGATCAAGTCAGGAGCCGGCTAAGCCAGAATGGAGGAGAAAATGCCCCATACTGCGGCCATACAGAGACGGGGGCAAATGTGTCCTCCTTATTCCTAAATCCCTTGAATAGTCATCATTTTAAAAAGGAGGGAGAGAAAACTTTGGAGAAGGGAGAATTTCCACATCTCAAAGCCCTGAATGTCCAAGTTTTGTGGGTCAGCTGGAGTTGGGAGAGACCCCAAGGGGTCATGTAGTCCAACCCCATTCTGCCATGCAGGAACTCACAATCAAAACATCTCCGACAGATGGCCATCCAGCTTCTATTTAAAAACCTCCAAAGAAGGAGACTCCACCAATCTCCAAGGGAGCGTCTTCCACCATCAAACAGCTGTTACTGTCAAAATGTTCTTTCAAATGTTTGGGTAGAATCTCTTTTCCTGCAACTTCCATCCATTGCTCCATTGTCTCCTATTCTCTGGAGCTGCAGAAAACAAGCTTGCTTCCTCCTCAATATGACGCCTCTTCAAGTACTTAAACAGGGCTATCATATCCCCTCTTAACTGTCTCTTCTCCAGGGTAAAGATGCCAAGCTCTCTAGGTTGCTTCTCATAGGGCTTTATGGTTTCCAGACCTAGAAGTTCTTCCTAATGTTTTGGTGGAATCTCTTTTTTCTGCAGTTTGCATCCATTGAGGCTCCATTGTGTCCTATTCTCTGGAGCAGCAGAAAACAAGCTTTCTCCATCTTCAATATGCTCCTTCCTCAATATGATATCCCTTCAAATACTGAAACAGGGCTATCATATCACCTCTTTACCTTCTCTTCTCCATCTGGGAAGAATGAAGAATCAGGAATCTCTTTTCCTGTACTTTGCATCCATTGTTCTGGATCCTATTCTCTGGAGCAGCAGAAAACAAGTTTGCTCCCTCCATCCTCATTATGACATCCTTTCAAATATTTAAACAGGGCTCTCATATCACCTCTTTACCTTCTCTTCTCCAGGCTAAACAGACCCAGATCCCTAAGTTACTTCTTATAGGGCTTTATGGACCCTTGACCGTTTGGGGGGCCCTCCTCTGGACACGCTCCAAGTAACTCTTCCGTTGCATTTCAGTATGATTTAATGCCTGGGCTTTTGACAAGATAAACTTCCAGTTCTGGAGGCATCCGGAAAAGGCACTCCATCTTCTCTTTCCACGGCCAGAATAAGGGAGTTGGAAAGGTTAAGTTTAGGGCTAGAAAAGGTTGGAGGGCCACAGAAAGAGCCTTTTTTTTGGGGGGGGGTCCCACATGTGTCCCACTCCCCCCTTCTCTGCAAAGGAGCTCTAAGTCTAAGAAAATGGCTTTAAAAGCATCCCCAGCCTTACGAAAAACCACCTTGCCCATCAGTCTCTCCTCTCTCTGCGCCACAATTAAATATTTGGGTTTAGCAGAGTTGGTTTTTGGAAGACCAAACCAGTAGTTATGGCTTATCGAAGGGGGCTGGGGTTTTTTTGGGGGGGGAAATGTGTTCATTCCCAGCATGTGGCTGGAAATGAAAATTCGGAGAGAGTTTTCAGAGTGTCTGCGGCAGCGTGGGTCAGATTTGAGCAATTGCAGCTTGGAGAAAAACCCTGAAAACCTCGGCGGCTTCAATGGTCAAAGGCTCGGAGGAAACAGGTGGCTGGAGAGCGGAGCTGGGAGGACCTTCCTTTTGGGAGAGATGGAAACCGGGACGCCTGAGGCCAAGAAACATCCGAAAATGGTCCTTGTGGGAGGAAAAATATGAATGGGGAAGACCAGGCAAGCTAGGAGAGGCTGCAGCAGTTTGCTTTTGCCTGAGCCGACTGGGAAGGGATGGGTTCCGGCCCTTCTCAGGGCAAACAACTTTATTTTTCTTTTTTGTACTGCTACTTTTTATTTTCTTAATAGATTAAAACAACACCCAAAAATATACAGACATAACTTATGATATGCACAACACATATTTACCAAACCTAAATGTAACAAACGTACAAACGTTGAACGTATGACTTCCAACCTAGCGGGATTTGTCTCTCTTTCCTATTGATCTTGTTTTATCTGACTTTGCAAATTTCGACCGCAAACCCTATTTGCAAACCCAAATATAACAAACATACAGACATTGAACATTGTCTCTCTTTCCTATTGACTTTGTTTTATCTTAATTTGTGAATTTTGATATTTTTGATCTTGCTAGGCCAACATTGTTCTTTTCCATAAATGTGGTTTATCTTCTTGTATATCCTTCTCCGTTCTATATTCTTATAGATTCTGTTGCAAGCATTGTATATTTCTTATATATCCTGAATATAATTATTGCATTTACAACTGTTGGAAAAGAGGGGAGGAGAGGAGAGAAACTGGGACATTTTAAAAGCAGCTGAGAAAGTGGGATGGGAGAGGATTAATGGGGACTGTCCCTAAAAAATGGGGACAATTGGAGGGGATGATACAACTCTCAGAGACAGTAATCCAAAATTTTTGGCAGGCTGGGGAATTCTGGGCGTTGCAATTCCTGAGCTTTCCACAAACTACGGGAGAGAAAGGAAATGAAGAAAGGAAGGAAGGAAGATGGACTGGAGCAACAATGAAGAGAAAATTAACCTGCTAATGATAATAATATTAGCCAAAATCCTGTTATCTCAGCTGCTTAGATAAATAAACTTAACTACGTAAGTAATGGAGCCAACTTGGTGTAGTCGTTTGAGGGTTGGACTATGACTCTGGGTTCGAATCCCTGCTTGGGCCACAAGACCCACTGGGTGACCTTGGGCAAGTCACACTCTCTCAGCTTCCAGGGAAGGCAAAAGGCAAAAACCTCTTCTGAACAAATTCAGCCAAGAAGAAGACCCTAGGGAGCCTATTTCCCCACGCTCTTTATCATATGGACAAACCCATAAGAAAGTACAGAATTCACATGAATGCAAGAAGATAATTATTGGTAATTATTGATAGTTATTAGTGACAGACTCCAGGTGTTTTGGGTTGCATCCTTTCACCTGATCTGTTCAACTTGTATGCAGAACATATTGTAAGGAAAGCAGGCTTGGAGACAAAAGGAGAAGTGAAAATAGGAATATCAACCATCTTCTAAGCTATGCAGATGACCCCATAATACTAGCAGAAAACCTCCCAGACCTGGAACAATCACTAAGGAAAGATCCAAGAAGAAAGTGCAAAGGTGGCTTTAATGCTGAACATAAAGAAAACAAAGATAAGGACCACCGAGGAGGACCTTCACAAGTTCAACCTAGACAATGGAGAAATAGAAATAGTAAAAGGATTCCTATACCTGGGATCAAAGATTGATAGAAATGGGGACTGCAGTCAGGAAATCAGAAGACTAAGAATGGGGAAGGTGGCTATGAAAGAACCAGAAAAGATCCTAAAATGCAAAGATACACAACTCAGCACAGAAGTCAGAATCACACAAGAAGCCATTGTATTCCCTATTTCCATGGATGGACGTGAGAACTGGACAGTCAAGAAAGAAGATAGGAGGAAAACCAACGCCTTTGATAGAATGTGTTTCTGGAGAAGAATGCTAAGGTTCCATGGAGAGCCAAAAGGACAAACAAAGGGGTCCTAGAGCAGATCAAGGGGGAAACCTCCAGGTTGATGAAGCCAAGATGACCAAACTGAGTCCGTCGTACTTCGGACACATCATGAGAAGGCTCATTAGAAAAGACATTAATGCTGGGAAAGGTGGAGGGAAGGAGGAAGAGAGGAAGGCCACATGCTGCCAGATGGAGGAGGGACTCTATTATTACGGAGGTCACAGGTATGAGTTTGCAGGACCTAAGCAAAGAAGAAGCTATGAAGGAACTAGAAAAGATCCTAAAATGCAAAGATGTACAACTGAGCATAAAAGTCAGAATCATACAAGCCATCGTATTCGCTATTTCCATGGATGGACGTGAGAGTTGGACAGTCAAGAAAGAAGACAGGAGGGAAACCAATGCAGCATTTGGGAGAATGTGGGGCTGGAGAAGAGGGCTGGAGAGGTCTCATCCATGGGGTCACTGCCGTGGGTCCAGATCGACATGAAGACAATTGACAACAACAACAAAAGGGTCTACAGCTGAGCACTAAAGTGAGGATGGTCCAAGCCATAATATTCCCCATCACCATGAAATGCTCAACAAAAGCGAAAGAGGAGGATAGGAAGAAAACCAATGACTTTGGGAGAATGTGTTTCTGGAGAAGATGCTGAGGACCCCATGGAGAGCCAAGAGGACAAAGAAAGGGGTCCTAGAGCAGATCAAGGGGGAAACCTCCCTGGAAGAAGAAGCCAAGAGGACCAAAGTGAGTCTGTCGTACTTCGGACACATCATAAATAATTGGAAAAGACATTTATAATGTTAGGAAAGGTGGAGGGAAGGAGGAAGAGAGGAAGGCCAGGTGCTGCCAGATGGAGGGACTTTGTTAAAGAGAGAGACCACAAAGAGGAGTTTGCAGGAGAGGACAGGGAGATCTCTCATCCAAAGGGTCCCTGGCTGCCATGGAGGGGTCAAGACCGACACAAAGGCACTTAACAACAACAACAACTACAAACCATTCCTTACTAAACACAACATACCTTTTGTAGTTCTAAAAAGTGTCAAGTGGTTTGAACAACAACAACAACAACAGTTTTAACTAAAACAAAATGCAACGCATCCCAACTCTGCTGGAGAATCCTGACCCAAAGTGAATCCCTAAATCCGCTTTCTTGTATTCACATACACAGAGACAAATACACACACACACACACACACACATATATATATAGATTTGTGACTCCTTTTGTCCGTATTTCCTTTGCAGGAAACCATCTGGGCCCAAAAGGCGCTAAGATTAGACCCAAAATACACCGATGGGAAAGTGGCTGAATGCCGCCAGGAGAAAGAAGCCTCTCTCCATTTTATCAGTCGGTTTTTATCACTTGCAGCAGAGTCGCACATGAAAAGGAAACGCAGCACGCTAAATGCAACACACAAAGTGCAAGTTCGCTTCCTCGCAAGTTTGAAACCCTGATCCGATGCCTGGAGGGATTCAGGAACAGCAGACATCGGACAACCCTCTCCCAAAAATAAGACGGGAAGTTGGCTCTCGCAAGAGGAAATCACTCTGCACATGCTCTGGAGAGCCTTTGCTATTACCAGTTGTAAGGAGGAGGCTGGTATTGTATTTTTTAAGTATTGGAAATGACTTATCGGCAAGGCTTCTGGGCATGGTTTGTTCAGAGTGCGGTTGCCATTGCCATTGCCATTCTCTGTGGCTGAGAGAGTGTGACTTGGCCAAGGTCACCCAAACCAGAACCCACAAACTTTGCCAATATTTACCTATTGCCATTAGCATATGGGGTGGATATGATAAAATCAGAAGATAAAATAAAGCACTCCAAACAGGAGGAAAAGAGATTTCTGCCCCAAGGATCTTGCAATTCAGGCTATTGCCCCGGAAGATGGCCGACAATAAAAGCAGGCGCCATAGCCCAAACTTTGGTCTTCCAGGTGGTTTTTTTGGACTTTATTTCCCAGAAGCCCCCAGCCAGCTTGGCCAACGGTCAGGAATTCTGGGAGCTGAAGTCCAAAACATCTGGAGGACCAAGGTTTGGGAATCCTTGCAATCCTCGGAGGAAGATGGCATTTGTATTCAAGACAGACGGCTCTGTCACTAAAATAAAGTAGGAAAAGTTTGGACACCAGCAATAAATTATTAGAGAAAAGATTGGCACGGTTTGATTATAAAGCGTCTTGCAAGGAATGGAGAATTTAACATTTAACAAGAAGACTGTAAACTCAATATATATAATTTTTTTAAATAACCTTCTCTCCGATTGTTATACTTTTTATTTTGAAATTTTAGTCACTCTGTAAGAGTAACTTTGAGTAACTTGATAGTTAACTTTGTAAGAAGCAGACTCATGAAAAACTTCTTGAAAAAGCAAAGATTGCTGTCGATAATGTGGTTTAAATATTACGTGAGATAAAAAAAGAAAATAACAAAGTTAAAAGAGTTAAAAGGAAGAAATTGGTTCTCAACCGTTATGAATTCAGACGTTTTCCATTTCCACAAACATAGCTAAATACTAGAAATGACTAGTAGGTAAATAATACCATTAGCTAAGTTGTATTGGTATGTTATAAAGGTTATAAATAAAATATATATTTAAAAAAGACAGTACAGGATATACTGTTTTGAGTATATATATATATATATATATATATATCCCTTGAGTCTATATCTTTCCTTTTCCATCTCATCCCTCTTCCAAGTTTTGCTTTTTAAAAACTTTCTGGCACAAGGCGAGGAGGAGACCATTCCCTTTAAGGCAGTTAGAAATAATAATAATAATAATAATAATAATAATAATAATAATAATTCTGGCTTAGCCATCCATTCCTTCTCCTGCCTCAAAATCCGATCATCCAACCTTTTTGCCTATCCGTTTCCGCCTTGGTGAAATGCTTCCTCCAGGGAGATGTTTGCTTTGCAAAGGCTGGAAAATATCTCCTTACAGTGGAAGGAAAATAAAAATATCCCTTAAATAAACGACATTGTAACACTGACAATAAAACTGCTTTGATCTCCTGCTCTTTCCTAATGCATCCTTTTTACAAAGCAGCATTGCAAGGAATTGTTTCAATTCCAAAAGCGGCATCTTTGTCTCTACTGAGCCTTTGGTACTAAAGCCAGAATATATATATATATATATATATATATATATATTTGGAAAACATACACATGTAGCCTATACAAAGAGAGGATAATGTGTATTGCGCAAAGAGATAAAAGGGACACTGCATGCAACATCCACTTTCTCACAACTCTGTATTATTGCCAAGGAGGCCTGGGAAAGGAGTTCTTGATAGGTTTCATTGCCTTTAAAACGTTGGCATTATGAATCGTTTCCTTTTGTTGCGTTTAGTGTGTTGCTGTGCTGCAAACTCTCTGGGTTCCCATCTGGGACCCACGTTCGCTGTGTTGCATTTAATGCGCTGCATTTCCTTTTAGTGGGTTACTGTGCTGCAAACCATCTGGGACCCAAGTTTAGTGTGTTGCATTTAGTGTGCAGAATTTCCTTTTATTTAATGCATTTTGTGTGTTGCATTTAGTGTGCAGAATTTCCTTTTCATGCATTTTGTGTGTTGCATTTAGTGTGCAGAATTTCCTTTTCATGCATTTTGTGTGTTGCATTTAGTGTGCAGAATTTCCTTTTCATGCATTTTGTGTGTTGCATTTAGTGTGCAGAATTTCCTTTTCATGCATTTTGTGTGTTGCATTTAGTGTGCAGCTAACTGTCTGGGGTCCCATCTGCTGCATTGAGTTCAGTCTGCTGCATTTTCTTTTAGTGCATTACTGAGCAGCAAACTGTATTGGATCCCATTTGGGACCCAAGTTCAGTGTGTTGCATCTAGTGTGTTGCATTTGTTGTGTTGGATTTCCTTTTACTATGTTTACTGTGTTGCTGTGCTATAAACCGTCTGGGTTCCCATCTGTGATCCAAGTTTGTTGTGTTGCATTTAGCGTGTTGCATTTCCTTTTGCCGGT